>JARHVA010001920.1:1352500-1412500 GCA_037957365.1 Torreya grandis
GCATATTAATAATGGTGTGACTTAAAATATGATAAATATAATCATAATATGAATCATGAGTCTCATGTCTAAGTACACATGATTATAAAAGTGATTTATTAAGTTTAACGAATTAGTAAAAAATATTAATGAATGAATCTAAGTATGAAAAATTAACTTTATCTTTGAAAGAAGGAAAGATAATTACGATGAAAATATATTTTTTCAATAAATATATTTTTTTATATATCAAAATATGCATATTAACCTTGAATCTAATAGTATAATCATAAACAAACTTAGATTGGCATTGATGAATGGATAGAATGCACTCAAATTTAGTACAAGGTCCATTATTATTAATAGATCATGATTGGAAAGGAAATTCTAATTTAAGGTATGGAGAGAACCACTGAGCATAATTTGAAACCAATCTAAATCATGAGTATTTAAATTTATAGGAAATGTCTTAAGTAATATTTAATAGTTATAACCATAGTTTATAAGAAAAGAACCAAATTTATAAATATGTGATTAAGGATCTCCACACCTATTGAATAAGAAAAATTTAGACATGAGGAAACAATGTGGGAGAGAATAATAAATAAACTTACTAACTATAAGTTGGTCATATATATAATTAAAATCATATAAATAATTTGATGTAATATACTTAAGATATAAATCTCGTACTTCTATTTTCAACACACTTATTATGTGCATCATATTAAAAATATTATGGGTTGGCACATCCAAACTATTAAGGGAGTAATTCAATGGTATAATATTTTTATTAGCTTCAAACATAAGATCACTAAGAGACATACATTTAAAATGAGAATTAGACATACCATAAAAAATCATATAAGCTTCATATAACACATAAAAAATATTCATAATAACTATTTCTTTAAACATATTGATATTTTTGGAAATATGAGAAGGGTCTTCCATAACATACATTATAAGATTTTAATTATTATTTTAATTATAATTTATATTCATTTTATTTGTATTTTCATCTTTAGATACATAGTTATCCATGTGGGAGTTCATATATAATAATTATGAAGAGAGAAAATATCAACATTTGAATTCAAGAAGGAATAAAATCATTTTTTATTTTTGTATTCTAAGAAAGAGTAGGAGTATAATAATTTTCAACACTTGAATTGAAATAAAAAGTGAGAGTAAAATAGTTTCCAATATTTATGTTAATTCATTAAAATTTATTATTATATCAACCCACATTTCAAACACAATAATGGTATCTCTACCCAATGTGAGACTGATATTTATAGAGAACCTCTATAAATAGTTGGTTCTATTTCAAAATCTAGTGATATTATACCTAATCTATGTGCATAAAAGGAAATATTGTAAAGTAAAATAGTTATAAAGATACTTTGAAAAAAAAATTGGTGCACCAAAAGGAAATAGATCGAATCCTTGTATGAATAAAAATAGAGCTAATTATATATGTAACAAATAAAATTGATCAAACAATAAATAAACATAACCAAAGGAATTATATCTATTCCAAATTTAGAAATGATTTTAGAGAAGAAAGAATAAAATAGAGGGATGAAAACTTAAAATAACAAACACTTTCATAAATTTTAAGAATAAACGCAAATTTAATTTTATTACAAAAAGAGATACTAATAAATTTTACATTAAAAAACAACAAAATCCTATATCTAAATTATGAGAATACATAGAATTTGAAAGTCTAAAAAATCTAAATATTTTCTTAAATAATAAAATTACATATATAAAAAGATAAGAGGAGGAATAATATATAAAATTTCAGATTTGAAATACCATAATGAGATGAGGATTTGATTTAAAATCATAAATTATGGTCCCTTACTGTCCAAATTTACAAAATCTTGTGAAAAAATTTCAAATTTTAATGATGTCCATGTTACCAATTGCAACCTAACATAATTTTATTACCCATTGCAACCTAACATAATTTTATTCATTAAGAGTTGAATATTATCTTAATAAAATCCTTATGATTTCCCTCTTTATTACCCTAGTGGAACATATTAAAAAAATTAGACATCTTATATGCTTTTGTGTAAATCAAAGAAAAGCATTTTAAATTACCCGTATGTAGATTCTTTTCCTTTTTATCTAGTTTCACATTATTAATTCATAATATTTTTATCTAAATAGTTTGATAAGTCCACTATTTAAATATATATTTATACATATTTATAAATTATATGAGATTTAATTTAGAAGATTTTTTTAATGAAAAATTAAGTTTGATAAATAAATGAAACTCAGTGTATTACTTAATATAACATAATTCATGGATAATTTTTCATTAGTCCAGGATTTTATTTATACTAATTTTATCCTCTTTAATTATTAATTTTTATGCAAGTGGGATTATTATGATTAGTTCAAGGAATGACTTACAAAACATATGTGTCCATGACTTTTATTAAATTTAACAATTATAAATAAACAACATAAAGAAAGTGTTAAGAAAAGAGGGTCCTAACAAACCTTGTCATTAATATATTTTAATAATTGAGTTAAATCATCCAAGTAAATTTATAAATTTACCAATCAAATTGATGGTGTAACTATTGAGTTGAGATTTATAATTAATCATGATTCTTTGTCTTTGTTTCCCTTCTATATAAACACAAATGACTAAAAGTTACATATGAGATAAACAAATCAATAAACAATCCTTAGGAACCATGGGATGAATACCATGATATACATGTGCTTATACATTTAAAGGTGTATTTAAGACTTGTGCTATCTTAGGTATGTTAGACACAATGTCACCAGTATCAACAAGGTGTTGGATTTTATGTTTCAAAACAAAGCATATATATTTTTTAATTGATCATTATATGATAATAAAAAAATCATCTTGAATCATATATTCATGGAAAATGAGTCCTATTATAACATGTAGTAGGGGGTATGAAATTATTATTTTTATCACATAATTTTGTTAATAATATACATTGACTATTTTTAATCTTTTGAAGATGTCTTGATCTATGAGAGGAAGACATAATATTATTCATGTGTATCACTCTATACTTAATCAATGGTTCAAGATTATTCTTAATTGGAACATTAATAATAGGTGTGACTAAAATTATGATTAATAGAAGAACAATGTGAATCATGAATCTCATATTTAAGTACATGTGATTATAAAAGTGAATCCTCAACTGTCATGAACTAGTAATAAAGGTCAATGAAGGATTTTATGTATGCAAATTGAATTCATCCTTAAGAGGAGGAAAGATACTTATAATGATTTTTTTTGATAAATCCATTTGTTGATATATAAAAAGAGTTTATTATCCTTAAATTTAATAACATAATGATGAATAAGTTTTTATTAACATTGAAAAATGCATATAAGTCACTCAAATTTAGTACAAGTTCCATTTTTATTTATAGATCATGATAATAAAACATCTTCCAATTTAAGGTATGGAGAGAACCATTAGGTATAATGTGAAACCAATCTAAAACATGAGCAATTAATATTCTAGGAAATGTCTTAGGTAATATTTAGTTTTTAAAACCATAATTTCTTAGAAAAGAATCCAACTTATTAATATGTGATCAAGGGTATCCATACCCATCAAATAATAAAAATTTATAAATGAAAAAACCATGTAGGAGAGGATAATCAATAATATTTCTAACTAAAAATTGGTCATATATATCATTAAAATCAGATCAATAATTTTATGCAATATACTTAAGAGATAAATCTCGTACTTTTATTTTTAACACATGTATTATGTGCATCATAATAAAAATATTTTAGGTTGGCACATAAAAACTATTAAGGGAGTAATTAAAAAGTCTAATTATTTATTGGTTTCAAACATAGGAGGACTAAGAACCATACATAAAAAAGAAGTACAAAAACCATTAAAAATCATAGAAGCTTCATATAACATAATATAAGGATTCACACTAGTTATTTCTTTTAATATATTGATATTCTTATCGACATGAGAAGCGTGTTCCATAACATACATTATAAAAATTTTAATATATTTTTTTACTATAGATTGTATTCATTTTATTTGTTTTTTCATCTTGAGATACATAGTTATCAATGTGGGAATTCATATAATAATTACGAAGAGAAGAAATATCAACATTTGAATTCAAGAAGGAATAAAATCATTTTCAATATTTGTATTATAATAAAGAGTATGACTATAATCATTTTCAACATTTTGAAGATTATGAGTAAAATAATTTCTAATATTTATGTTAATTTATTCAAATTTATTATTATACAAGCCCACATTTCAAGCACAATATGGGATCTCTACTTAGTGTGAGACTAATGTTTATATAAGACTTCATAACTAGTGTTGATACCTCTATATGTATCATAGGTTCTCTTAGTGTCTAAATAACACTTCTAATTTTAGAAATCAGGGAATTCAAAGTATGAGTAGTAGGTTATGGTAATTTGGTTACCTATGGTGAAATAGGGGTAGAGCAATAAACTATTCCACAATATTTATATTGATTGGTGGTTGGGAGCCACCATGACCAATCTAAGTGAAATGAAAGACATATATACTATTATTAGTGAATTTGTGATCAAGTTATAAACTAAAGACTAATCTAAATGAATATTTATAGTGAAGCTTAAAATAAAGTGATTTGATTAAAGAAAAGCCAAAAAGAAGGGTAGGGTAAAAATAAGGTATTCTAATTTTTAGTCTAGACATTATGACAAAGCTTAGATTTAATCAAGACATACATTCAAACCAATAAATGACATGAAATATATATAACACATATCCCACGATGTACCGGGGAAATATCTAAGGAAAGGAAGGAACAATGCAAATGAGAAACTAGATTCATTTTCAATATTTACTTCACAAGAAAATTGCATTAACACATATACAAGAGAAGAAAGGGAAGTGAAATGAACCTAAAATAATCACAAGTTAACAACTCCACGTTCATATATGCATATCAAGAGTCAATGAAAACCATTCAAATCTGAACATACAAATAGATAGTTGAGAAAGTAGCCATAATAACAAACACATAAACAAATATTGGACAATATTTTTAGAATTACTTGATAATATTAATTGATAAAATTTTACACAAATTATTTTTCTCAAAACTTTCTCCCTTTAAAAAATCATAATACTAAATTTTATAAGAGACTAAGGCAGTATACCAGTCAGTCATAAGATTATAAATGTACAAGAGATAAGGATAGTTGTCCTTTTTACAAAGTTCTAGAATACATTCCCTTTTCCAAAATGGACTGACCTATAAGTAAATGTGCTAATTTTTTTTTTCATCCTTTTACAAAAAGAATATTCTACTTTTGAATATTATAAAGTTTCTAACAAAGTAGGATATTACTAGTTACTCGATGGGCCCTATGTTGAAGAACTACCCTATTTTTACTAAAAAATCTTCATGGCTTTCTGATGCTATTCATCAACTAGATTTAGGTTGACAGTTGGTTCTAAGAGGTACTCATCTTAATAGTCCACCAAGTCATCAAAATATATATAATTCCTAGCCATTGCTTCCCTGATACATCTTGCCTCAATAATTTTATTCTCTATAATCAGGATCATGCCCATGACCTTGCTATTATCACTCCTAGATTGGCCTTGACTCTTTCTCCAATGATGCCCAAGGATCTAAGTGTGGTAGGCTTGGTGATCATGGTTCCAAGGATCTACTCAATCCTACCTATCAACTCTTCATCATCCCTCAAGAGCCTCTCCAAGTACTTTAAACATGCACTAAAACCTTGTATCTTATCAATAATTATTCCCATAATTGAATTTAGATGGGATAGGATAATGGCCCTAAACTTTATAATCTAGCCCTTAACCTATATGCTAATTAGCTCTTTCATTTTATCTCTCAAATTCTATCATTGAGCCATCAAATCCTTGGCTACTACATTTTGGTAAGCTAACATATTCTGCCTTGCCTTCATTTCCTTTAAGGATTTAAACATGTCATATAAATATGATTCAAACATCTTTATAATTTCTTCAAGAAGTGACAAAATAGCTTGTGTATTATGATTTTATTTTTTGCTTCTGCAGGTTCTCTATCTTTTGATATAAGCTTTTGATACATGATTTTAGTTTGATTAAATAGGCATTATCTAGTCCAACTATATCTTCCTCATGGATTTGGTATTCACTAGGTGCCTAACCTCATATTGTAGTTAAACCCATAAAAGGTTCAACTCATTGAAAAGTGAACTTCTCATTCCCATCCATGGTATTATTTATTGTTACCCTCTCTAGGCCTACTATCTCTAGATTGATATGCACACTTACTGATGACTCTATGATTTTTGGATGTTCAAGAATATCCATCTATGTGTTGCTTGAGGTTTTAAGAGTGTCTACCTAAGTATTCATTGACCCACCAAGGGTGGTCATCCTTATGTCCTCATCTTCTTTCATCAAATACACTATCCATGGCTTTTGCTCATCATGAATAGTGATGTTAACTGCACAAGTCATGGCCCATGAATGCTACAATGTTGGAATCTTTTGTAGCTTCCCATAAATGAACCATTAAAGGAAGATTAGCCCATGAATGGGATTATCATCACTGAATAAGTCAACTTGACTCAAAGGATGAGTGAAGGTTAACTTTAACTTCTTTTTTATAATTAAGACTAATGCCAACTCAACCTTCCTCTTGTGTAGGGGTGTAACTAGAACTAGGTCTAGGGCTATTTCCTTCCCCTTTTGTTATTTATCTTCTTCAACTTGGGATTAAGGCTCCTTTGTTTTCTCCTCTTATTCATATGATCCATATGCCTTAGCATGCACTTTGAGTACATCTTCCACTGTCTCCCCATGATCTAGTCCAATCATGTCAAGGAACTCAATTGGGGACCCTAGCCTTTTAGGTTAGGTTGAAGATGAGGCCCCCTCACAAGATATTTCTTCTAATTTCTCCCTCCTAGGTCCTTGTGAAACTAGTTCTTGAGGTTGTTTTAGTGGTTGATCTAGAGGGGGCCTAGAAGAGGGTGCAAGAAACAAATGGTATTTCAAGGGCCACATATCCCAAATCTTAATAGGAGTTTTTTCACCCCTAGATAGCCTAGCCTCAAGCTTGATATTATGATTCTTCAACCACACCAACACTTCTATGAAATTGGTAGCCCTAATATACATCATGTCATGAACACCAAGCCTATGTTCATAGGGGTAGCTCATTATTTTTTATTTTAAATGTTTTGTGACCCTATCATGAGGGTCCCAACCACCTCAATTAATCTAAATATAATTTGAAGGAGTCTCTATGTTTGGAGATGAAATTCACATGCTCCGAATTTTATAGTATAGTCTTGTTAATGGCCAAATGAAAGGGGTAAAGGAGGCCCTTCCTTTTCTTCTTACACATGGCATCTATACCATTGAAGATT
This sequence comes from Torreya grandis, assembly GCA_037957365.1. NCBI lineage: Eukaryota > Viridiplantae > Streptophyta > Pinopsida > Cupressales > Taxaceae > Torreya > Torreya grandis. The sequence continues at coordinate 1,359,936 of JARHVA010001920.1, forward strand.
TGGTAGGCAACCTCCTATTCTACCAATTTGGATAACACAACGACTGGTAGTTTAAGGGGTTGAACTAAGGTCCCTTCTATTCTTATCATTATGCAATCTATATAAAACTAGATGTCTCTAATTAGCTCTACATATTTATTAAGTAGAGGGTTGACCCTACCCATAGGGATCCCTATACTAGCTTCTACCAAAGATGGATATACACAATCATAAATGAATTATATGTTGTGTCTATACTTGAATATGTATAATTTGGAATAGTGATTGGAAATAGTGTGTCTCCCATTAGGTAACCAATTATTTATGTCAGGGATCTTGTTGGTGGCCAAGAGGGTATCTAGAAGAGAGGACATCATGAAGAAGTGTTTGGTGGTTTTCTTCTTCATGGCTAAAAATTGTTGTTACAAAATATTTTTATCATCTCACCTATTGGGGGAGTGAGTCCCTTTTCTACCATGAAGTATACATAGGGCACCCAAATTTTATTAACATGTGTGATGGAAGGGGCCCCCGATAATCTATTCAACAAGGTCATATTTATTCTGATTCTTTCCCTAAATTGGATAATTGGGATCTTTCTAGTGAGGTCTTGTATTATATGGGTTTCGATAAGTAGCCATGGGGCAAAAACAATGTTCAAGTCATTCTTACTAATCCAAGTTCTAATTGCAGGCAAGTCTATTTGGGGCTTACAAAGCTTATAGTAGCTTCTAAATTAAAGAGGGGAAATATATGCTACTTTTATAATAGTAAATTCATGAACTATCCAATCCTACTTAATTTTATAATCTATGACAATGGGGGAAATAACATTGATGTAGTGTAATACCTCAGGTTTTAAAACAACATAGTGGAGACTAGTCATCTAGATGGAGACTAGGTCATTGTTTTTCTAGAAGATTGTATCATTCTTCTGTTCTTAACTTATGATGGCTTTCATTTCTTCAATAGTCCATAAAAAATCAGACCTATTTCTATTTCCTATGTTTAATGCCACATCATCAAAGTTAGTATCCTTGAAGACTCTTCCATCATTGTCTAAAGTTAGGTACAATTTTGTGTCATCCCTTTGTTTCTACCTTCAAGCTACCATGACTATGAAACTTGAAAATTTCTCACTAATGGTTTTCAAGTAGCCTTTGGGTTAGTTTTTTCTTTCTCAGATGACAATTGAACTCTTTATGGCTCGATTGTGATTGATTAGAGTTCAAATTACGGCTTCTTATGGATAATAGGGATTATTTTAGCTTTAATGGAAATGGTAGCTCTAACTTAGGCAAATTAATTTCTTAGATTTTATTTAGACCCTTACCTATATACCTTTGCCTTTTTATGCTCACTAGATCTTTGATTTTGTCATTTTATGCTTGTGTGGTGCCTAGGTGGCATCTATTTGGTAGATTTCATGGTATTTTTAATAAATAATTTAAAGGAACTAGTTATTGTCCTTTGAAATCCTTCTTTTACATCACACCATCAGATCTTTTCTCATGGATCAATGTGGACCATTAATCATGATCCCATAACCTACACATTATTGGTTACCTTTATATCAGGCTCTATGGTTGTACCACTTGGCACCTTCATGGGCCTTTAGGGTCTCATTGAATAGTCTCTATCAATTATGCTTCATCCATCATTTGGTCCTAACCAAGTGTAGACCATTGATCAAGATTTAAGTTCTTAGGATGGTGACATTTGTCACCCTATGGGATTTCCTTTAGGGCTTTGACATTTCAACATTGAGTTTGCTCTATCGAATCTATCTATGAGAGTAGCCATAGATCATTGATTTTGATTTAGATACTTTTACATGATTGGATTTTTTCATAAGTTTTATCCTAAGGTTTTTTTGTATTAAAAAATACAAGACCTTAGGGGAAAAATTAGGCTAAGTTTAAGTTTAATAAAAGGGGACCCATTTAATCTTGAGGATGATCATGTGCCATTTGATCTTTGGTACTAATTAAATGTATGTCATTAATCATTATTCAAGTAGATACATGTAATTGGTTCTATGGATCAAGGATTTGGATTCATCGGGTCTCTTTCACTCTATTTGATCATGCTCCATAATGAAGTGAGAGCCATTGAATCTGTAAATAAGAAAGATGATTAAGTTAGGGCTTGGGTCAATATAAGAACTTAGGCTAAAGTTTTAATACTAAGGTCTCACCTTTGTTAATAAACAATAACATGGACTTAGGGCTAGGACATTAGGCTAGGTATGTAACAAAGAAGACCATGTGACTTTAAAAATAAGATTGAGTTAGAAACATAAAGGACCCTACAAACATAAATGTTAAACCTTATTACAATAAAAAGAACAAAAGTGGGGAAGTATAAAGGGACCAAGCATAATATTTTTAGGCTAAGGTTTGGTCATGTTAAGAAACACAACCAATCCTTAATATAAAAATTAGGCTTATATCCAAAATAAGATTAGAAATGTTCCTACCAAATTTGATCCCACCAAACTTGAATTCAAACCAAGGGTCTAAACTAGGGTTTTCTAAAGGAGCATTTTAGAACATGAATCCAACTATGAGTTCTCATAGACCAAAGGCTATTAAAAGCTTGAATGAGGATAAAACTATAAAAATCCTAGAATGATCCACTAATAAGAGCTATATAAAACCTACAACTTAAGATATGAAGGCTAGCTATTAAAAACATTAGGCAAGGTTAAAGCAAAACCATGAATAAATGGGCCAATATACCAGGCATTGATGATCTTCAAATTTTAATAATGTGAAAAATATCAAACTTTTAGTGTTAAGGTTCAAAGTATGCCCAAGGGTCCCTAGTTTTTAGAAATGGGGGTATGTTGACCTTAACAAATGAAGACTTCCAAGGGAAACATAGTAATGTGTTAGAACTTAGAGACTCTAGTTCAGATAAATAACTAGGTCATTTACTCCACTTGATCAATGTCATTATCAAGATCAATTCATGGTTGAAAAAAACATTGCATGTGCAAAATTAAGATCAAACATCAAGACACAATCATGCCATGTGTGTGATTTGATTCCACTTACTATTTTCCATGGGATTTAGGGGATAAATTCTAGGTTTCATTCCTTTAATCATTAACATTTATTTAGAGCATGTTTACATATTCATTAAAAACCATGCTTCTAGTTTAGGGAAGGCTTGGGCATTGATCTACTACTAGTCAAGTGTCTATAGCCCTAATAGAGATGCCTTTGGGTCTACTCACAACCTTGATCCACTGCCATCCAGGTGTCCATAGCCTTAATGGAGATTACCATAATCACCATTGCTTAAAAAGCTTTTGATTTTTCAATAAGTTCTTATTTTTTGTATTTTTGGGTCTTTTAGGCTTTCAACAAAGGTTGGGAACTAGGGTAGTTAGGTTTAAGGATTTAGTCAAGTGTTTGATCTTTAGATAATCACCTATGGTTATAACCTTTGTCTCAGGCAAGGATTTTTGTTAAGTGAAAGCATGAGCGTACCTTAATAGATTAAGATTTCATTCTATATGTAAATTTTTTATTAGAACCAAGTTTAGGTCAAGATAATATTTAAGGTCTTGTGGAATGGTTGACCTATCAATTAGTCCTTACTAGTTTCTTCAAATTATAACATCAAACTCATATCTCAAATCTATGGTCAATATATGTATGAGGTTCATACCAAAATTCTTGAACTTCTATTGTTTTAAGAAAACTAAGGAACTATGAGCTGAGGACTATCTAAAAGAACTTATTAGATGCAAGGAACAAAGCAACAAAAAGTATAGACACACAATAGAGGCAAAAAAGTAGGAAGAAAAGAAATATATACAAACTTATATACAAAAAAGGGTAGGAAGGAAAGAGTTTAATGAAACTAAATAGCCTACCTACATTAACTCTATCCATCTTATATATTTACTCCATGAAGACCCTAGGGGGAGAAATAGAAAAATAATGCTTAAGATACTACCCATTGGTGGGCAGTGTGAATTCTTATCCTTGTAGATATTTTAACTTAAAGGTGTTATCTCCAAGTGTATCTTCAATTTGATAGGGGCCAATCCATAGAGAAGTGAACTTACCATGTTTTCCCTTAGGCTCAGATGCATTTTCCAAAAGAAGAACCAAGTCTCATTTCTAAACACCTTAATTCTTTATCACTTGTCAAACCACCTCTTTACTAAAGTTTGGTGCCTGCTAAAGTCTATAAAATCTTCTTCTTGCATATCTTCCATCTGAATAATATCTAATAACCTTGAGTTTTTAAATTCTTGGTCTTCCTCCATATACTTTTGCATAAACTTATAAGTTAGTAGGTTGAGTGTGATGAGGAATATGAGCTCTTGGATATATACTAGTAAGAAGGGAGATGATTTAAGGTAATTATTGAATCTTTTTATATCTACTCAAAGGGCATACTTGAGAAGCTTATGCCATGTTCTAGGTTTGTCTACATCAAATATCTTAATGGATTTCATCAAGTTTTTATTTTTTGATTGAATACTCTATTAACTTGATGATAATGGTTAGATGAACATTTGAGAATAATGTTGTTGTCATATGCCAATTATAACATCTCTATGGATATGAATGCTGACCCATTATCACATACCAAAGAAACTAGAGTCCTAAATTTAGCGTGTATGTTTTCTTCTAAGAACTTGATCACTTCTTCTATTATGCATAATTTGGTGGCTATTACTTTAGTCCACCTAGTATAATAGTCAACATATATCATAACATAATTTTGACCTTATGATGAGTTGAGGTTGATAACCCCTACAAATTCTAGTCCCCACTGGGCAAAGGGTTTATCAATTATGACTGGTTGTAAAGGAATTGCTACCTTTGGCTCTTTTATGCTGAATATCTAGCATGAATGGCATATCTCTCACATACTTATGAGAATATTTGAAGATGGTGGGCCAATCATAGCTAGCCCTTATGATATTATGAGATATTTTTCTTATTTATGGATGGCCACTTCCCAAATTCTCATGGGAATTTCTTATTATCTTAATAGTTTCTTCTTTAGAAACACATCTCAGGTACACACCTTCAAAGTTCTTTTGGTACAAGACTCCATTTTTGATTAGGTAGTGAGCTACCTTGAGCCTTAGAGCTCTTCTTTGTTACTTAGTTAGTCCTATAGATCAAGTTCCATCAATTAGTAAATGAATGATGGGATCATACCAATCATTAGGTTGAAAATTACGCTGATCAACTTGTACGATACTTAGTTTGGGGTTGGTAATGGAAATCATTTGAATCAAACCTTGACATCTTACCAGTTTTATAGTTTTCATCTCTATGTCATATTCTTAAAGAATATGCATCCACTTACCTCTTCATTCTCCAAGCTCATTCTAACTTAACATCAACTTAGTGGCTAGATATTGAAGAATGACATGCACTTTATTCCTAAGAATGTTGTGCCTAGATTTATTGATGGCCTTGACTAATGTGAAATCTTGTTTATCAATCAAAGGGTAATTTAAATTAGCATTTTTCAAATTAGTGCTCATAAAAGAAATTAGATGTTCACATCCTTCTATTTTTTGAGTTAAAATAGTAGTAATAGTGTGGTCAAAGGAAAAAGAATAGAGATAAAAATCTTTTGAAAAGTTTGGACTTATCAAGATTGGAGCCTAGCTGACTACTCTTTTGATATCTCCAGAGGATTTCTTTAACTCCTCACTCCATGAGACTTTATCATCCTTCTTCAACATATCATTTAATGGATTGATAATTTCTACAAAGCTAAAAATGAATTTTCTCACAAAGTTTGTTTTACCAAGAACTGATTTTAGTTCTTTTTTACTATTGGGAGGCTCTATTTTTGATATAGCTTCAACTCTTTTAGGATCAATGTATATTCCATTTTTAGTAATAACATGGCCTAATAACTTACCTTTAGTGACATAAAAAATTCTTTTCTTAGGGTTGAGGGGAATTCCATACCTTTTACACCTTTCAAATACCTATTGTAAATGCATGAAATGGTCCTCCCTATTCTTAGAGAAAATAGTTATATCATCCATGTAAATTATAATGAACTTACCAATCAGGCCCTAAAAGGCATGGCCCATGGCTCTCTAGAATGTAGATCTTGCATTTATCAACCCAAAAGGCATTCTTTTGTAGGTAAAGGTGCCCCATTTAGTTGTGAATGTTCTTTTCATTCTATCTTCCTTGTTTACTAGCATCTGATTGTATCCTAGCAATCCATCAAGAAAAGACATTATGGCTAAGCCAAAAAAAATTTGTTTTAATTTGTCAAGAAAGGGAAGAGGATAACTATCCTTTTTAGATGCTCTATTCATATTTTAAAAATCAATACACAACCTAATTTCACCATTCTTCTTCCTAACTGGCACCAAATTGGCAACCCAAGTAGAGTGCTTGATGGGAAATACAATTCTAACATATAACAACCTTTTGACTTCTTTGAAAATCATAGGTTCTAAGACTAGATTTATAGGTCTTTGCTTCTACCTAAAAGGTTTGTAATTCTCCTTGAGAGGTATGGTATGGGTGATGACTCTTGGATCAAAAATATTTAAGTCATCATATGCCCAAGCTATGACATCTTTGTATTTTGTTAATAACTCTTTGGATCTCTTATTTTTAGCACTTGTACAAGATTTTTCAATGTTAACTAGATGAGGTTGATCTTGAGGTCCAAGATCAACTACATTATAATCTTTTCCACTCACTTTGGGAATCTTAGAGGCTTCAGCTAGCTTGTCTTGATCAAATAACCTTTCCATGGAAATCATCCCTTTGGGGATGTTATTTTCATTTATATGAATGAATTTTACATAAAATTTATCTATTTCAAATGTATTTTCACTAGCCACATCAATGATCTATGCCTCAAATGATCTTGAACTAGTCAAGAAGTCCAAGATTTATTAGTCATCACGAAAGACCTAAAAATGGTTTATATTGTCTGGGATAGAAAGGTAAGGTATCAGATCAATGCTAAAGTTTTGTGAATCTTGTTTAGGCATGATATTAGCTATAGTAGAGGCTAGCTCATCAAAAAAATTATTTTCCTCCCTCAAGATAGAAATAATATTGAAGGCATCAAAATATTCCACCAGATCCCAGACTCTAAAATTGTACCTCTTGAGGTATGATAGTTTGTACTAATACTTATTTCTTACCTAATTGACTATTAGCTATAAATCACCATAAACTGATAATTCCTTGACTTTGTTTTGATGGAAAATTATAGACGTAAGATTAGAGCCTCATATTCTACAATGTTATTGGTGCATGGAAACTAGAGTCTATAAGAGGCATGATATTTCTTGCCAATAAGATCATCTATAATAATGCCTACCCCAAATCCAAATTTACACTTAGCCCCATCAAAATGTAACTTCTATAACCCAGGCACAATATGAGAAGCTTTAGGATCATATACCTTGGTAATTTCTAAGGTGTAAACTCCTAAATTGGAATCAATTATGTTGATCCTTTCATTGACATCATTGTATTGAGTGATCATGTGTTTCATTCTTAGTTCTCTTTCAACTCTGATCTAGTTGGGAACTCCCTTCTAAGATAGCCATAAATGTGAATAGTCTATGGACATATATCCATTTAGAGACTTTTTTGATTAAAATTAGTCCATATGCATTAGGGATATATACTACTTGGATATCTATAAATTATTGGACTCTTAGCTCAGAAGCTTGGTCATCTATAAATTAAAAACCCCTTCATCTTGATCAAGGTAGGTTAAGAACCCCAAATTTTGGTTAGGAACAACATGTCTTAGAGTTAATTGGTTTAGATTTGGAGCTAGTTGAGAGTAGGCAAATTGTGGTTCTTATTAGGAAAAACATTCAAGGTAAACATATGTGGGTTGACAATGGGAATAGAGTAGGAAATCTAACCTTGAGGTTGTATTTATCCATTAATGATCACAGCCTTAGCATAGGCTAAATCTCGTGTGTTTATAGGACATATAACCCTCTTTATGAATACTGAAGTCGTGGGATCAAGAGCATCTTTGTAGATTTCCAAGCCTAACACCTAATTAGGATTATAAGGGTAAATGGTTCTACTATAAATCTTATAAAAACTAGGATTAGAATCTATTATAGGCTCATTTTCATCCCTTTTTAGGGTGGTAAACTGTTGGTACATGATATAAAGGTTGATTATTTTGCCAAACTGGTTAATGAAAATGTTATTGAATTCATCCCAGGTGGTAATGAAATTTTCAAGAAGGTTTATGAACCATTCATATGAAACATAATTAAACATGAAAGGAAATAACCTACATGGTTCATCTTCATGAGTGATATTTATCAATATTAATGCAACTTTGAAGGTTTTAACATGTTTTTTTGTTGTTATAATACCACTAGGAATAAAAGTTGGAAAATATTTTTCTAGATTGTGAGGAAGGTCATGAAAAACACCTTAAATGTTAATAAGAGAGCTTCCTAGCCAAGACATACCTTTATTAATGTCAAATGTAGGAGTACCTTGGAGCGGTGAAGTTAGTAAAGACTTCAAATGCCTACCTTTATCTCGCCTAACTTTCCTATGGATGTCTAGTTCCAACAGAGGTTCTCTTGTTTTTGAATGTGATATTGTCTAGATTCTTGGTAATTCTAGCTTGAGGACTTTGGATCCTATTTGAAATTTAATGTATCAAATTCAACCTTTACAAAGAATAGGGATCATACTTACACATTAAGCAAATTTCATAATGATTTATGTAAATAAAAACAAATGACATCAACCTTTAACTAAGTTATCTCAAAGATGTGTCCAACTACATAAATATGATCAATATTTAGAGTTATAAGCTCAAATAAACTCATATCTATAAAATATATACCAATATTTGATCAAAACAAGCTATTCTAACTTTAAATACTTTAGATCTTCAAATATCAAGCTATCTTTACTAGAATTACACATCTATCTTTAAATAATTTCAATATTTGTATGAAGGAAGCACAAAGATGGGTCATAGACCACAAAGATTGATGATATTTAAAATTTTGAGAAAATAACTATGCAAATATGTAAAGATAATACCAATCTTTGATCAAAACACACCAAAATTATTAAAGATTTGGTAAATTCCCAAAGATGCCCTCCTTATATTGCTAGTGAAAGCTTGTTCCTGTTGATGACTCTAGATGTATCACAAGTGATCTTAGTGTCTAATGAGAACTTATCATTTTATAATTTAGGGAATTAAAATCATGAGTATCAGGTTATGGTAATTTGGTTACTTATAGTTAAATAGGGGAAAAACAATAAACTATTCCACAATATTGATAGTGATTGGTAGTTGGGAGTCACCGTGGCCAATCTAAGTTAAATGAAAGATATCTATGCTATAATTAGTGAATTTATGATCAATTTATAAACTAAAGACTAATCTAAATGAATATTTATAATGAAGCTTAAACTAAAGTGATTTGATTAAAGAAAAGGCAAACAGAAGGGTAGGGCAGAAAGAAGGTATTCTAATTTTTAGTCTAGACATTATGATAAAGCTTATATTTGATCAAGACATACATTCGAACCAATACATGACATGAAATATATATAACATATATCCCAACATATACCATATAAATATCTAAGGAAAGGAAGGAACAATGCAAATGAGAAACTAGATTAAATTTAGAGATTTACTTTACAAGAAAATTACATTAGCACATCTACAAGAGAAGCACGGGAAGTGAACTGAACCTAAAATATTTCAATTAACCTAGAATAATCACAAGTTAACAACTTTAAATTAATATATGCATATCAAGAGTTAATGAAAACCATTCAAATCTTAACATTCAAATAGATAGTTGAGAAAGCAACCATAATATCAAACACACAAACAAATATTGGACAATCTTTTCAAAATGCCTCACTCATATTAATTGCTCAAATTTTACACAAACTATATTACTAAAAAATTTATCCCTTTAAAAAATAGTAATACTACCTTTTATAGGGGACTAAGGTAGTATACTAGTCAGTCATGAGATTACAAATGTATAAGAGATAAGGATAGTTATCCTTTATACAAAGTTTTAGAATACATTCCCTTTTTGAAAGTAGACTAACCTATAGGCAAATGTTATAAAAACTTTGCACATGCCTTTGAAAAAATAACATTTTAATTTTGAATATTACAAATTTATTAATAAAGTAGGATATTACTAGTTATTCAGTGGGCCCTATGTTGAAAAACTACCTTGTTATTCCTAAAGAATCTTTATAGATTTTTGATGTTGTTAATCGACCAACTTTAGGTTGACAGATGGCTCTAAGAGGTACTCATCTTCTTGGTCCACCAAGTCATTAAAATATCTATAATTCCTAGCCATTGCTTCCTTGATACTTCTTGCCTCAACAATTTTCTCCTCTATTATCAGGATCATGCCCATGACCTTACTGTTGTCACTCCCAGATTACCCCTGACTTTTGTTCCTAACCTATTACATAACCAAGGTGACCTTATGATTATACTCATTATCTCCAGTGTTACCCAGGGAGATAAGTGTTTTAGTCTTGGTGATCATGGTTCTAAGGAGCTACTCAATCCTACCTATCAACTCTTCATCATCCCTTAAGAGCCTCTCCAAGTATTTTAACCATGCACTCAGACCTTGGATCTTTAAAAAAAATTATTCCCATAATTAAATTTAGATGGGCTAGGATGATGGTCCTAAACCCAAAAATGTTCCCTTATATAGTCAAGATCATGGCCATGACCTTACTATTGTCACTCCTAGACTAGCATTGACTCTTGTTCTTAACCTCTTACATAACCAAGGTGACCCTGTACTTGTACTCATTATCTATAATGATGCCTAGGGAGCTAAGTGTGGTAGGCTTGGTGATCATGGTTTTAAGGAGCTTCTCAATCCTACCTATCAACTCTTCATCATCCCTTAGGAGCCTCTCTAAGTACTTTAACTATGTACTCAGACCTTGGATCTTGTAAAAAACTATTCCCATAATTGAATTCAGATGGGCTAGGATAATGATCCTGAACTTGATAATCTGGTCCTCAACTAGAATGCTAATTAGATCTTTCATTTAATCTCATGAACTCTAACATTAAGCCATCAAACCCTTGGTTATCACATCTTGGTGAGATAATGGATTCTACCATGTCTTCATTTCCTTCAAGGATTTAAACATGTCATAGAAATATGCTTCAAACATATTTATCATTTCTTCAAGAACTAAAAAACATCCTATGTCTCAAGATTTTATTTTTGTTTCTATAGGTTGTCTATCTTTTAATATAAGCATTTGATACCTAATTTTAGTTGGGATGAATGGGCATTAACTATTCCAACTATGTCTTCCTCATGGATTGGGTGTTCACAAGGTGCTTGAGATCCTAATGGAGTTAATCCTATAAAAGTTTCAACTCAATGAAAAGTGAAATCCTCATTCCCAACCATGGTCTTCTTTGTTATTATCCTATCCAAGCCTATTATATCTAGATTGAACTACACACTTACTAATGACTTTGTGATTTTTGGAGGTTCAAGAATCTCCATATATGTGCCACCTAAGGTTATATGAGTGTCTACCTAAGTACTACTTGACCCCCCAAGGGTGGTCATCTTTCTTTCCTCCTCTTCTTTCCTTAGATCCACTATCTATTATTTTAGTTCATCATGAACATCGATGTTAACTACATTGGTCATGGCCCATAAACACTGAAATGTTGGAATCTTTTGTATCTTCCTATACATGAAATATTTAGGGATGATTGGCCCATGAATGAGATTCTTATCACTACATAAGTTAACTTCACTCAAAAGATGATTGAAGGTTAACTTTGGATTATTCTTTGTAATTAAGACTAATACAAACTTATCCTTCCTCTTATATAGGGGTACAAGTGAAAATAGGTCTAGGGATATCTCTTTCCCATTTTGATGTTATAATTCCTTAGATTGGGATTGAAACTCCTTAATTTTATCCTCTTATTCATTAGATCCATATGCCTTAGCAAGCACTTTGAGTGCATTCTCCACTATCTCCCTAGGATCTAGTGTAATCATGTCAAGGAACTCAATTAGGGACTCTAGCCTTTTAGGTTGGGTTGAAGATGAGGCCCCTTCATTAGGTATTTATTTTAATTTATCCCTCCTAGGTCCTTATGCAACTAGTTCTTGAGGTTGTTGTAGTGGTTACTCTGGAGGGGGCCTAGAAGAGGGTCTAGGAAATAAATGGTATTACAGGGGCCCTATCTACCAAATATAACTAGGAGGTTTTTCATCCCTAGCTAACCTGGCCTCAAAATTTACATTATGCTTCTTTAACCTAGAAAACACTTCCCTAAACTTATTGGATCTAATATACATCATGTCATGAACACCAAGTCTATTCTCATAAGGGTATCTCATTGTTTTTGATTTCAAATGTTTTGGGACCTTATCATGAGGGTCCCACTGCCTTAGTTCATCCAACTATAGGTTGAAGGAGTCTCTATGTTTGGAGATGACATCTACATATTCCCAATTTTATAGTATAATTTTATTGATGGTCAAAGGAAAGGGGTAAAGGAGACCCTTCCTTTTCTACTTGCACATGCCATTTATACCATTGAAGAGTTGGTAGGCAACTTCCTATTCTATAAATTTGGGTAGCACATGGATTGCTAGTTTGAGGGGTTGAACTAAGGTCCCTTCGATTATTATCACTGTGTAATTTCAATACAACCAGATGTTTCTAATTAAATCTACATATTTCTTGACCAGAGGGTTAACCCTTCCCATGGGGATCCTTGTAATAGATTCTACCAAAGCTAGATATACATAATCACAAATGAATTATATGTTATGTTTATACTTGAATATGTGCAATTTGGAATAGTGATGAGAAATAGTGTGTCTCCCTTCAAGTGATTAATTATTTATGTCATGGATCTTGGTGGTGGCCAAGAGGGCATCTAGAAGATAGGACATCATGAAGAAGTTGTTTTTGGTTTTCTTCTTCATGGATGAAAATTGTTGTTTCAAACAAATGTTAATCATCTCACTTATTGGGGGAGTGAGTTCCTTTTCTACCATGAAGTATACATAGGGCACCCAAATTTTATTAACATGTGTGGTAGAAGGGGTCCCAAATAATCTATTTAACAAGGTCATGATTATTTTGATTCCTTACCTAAATTAGATAATTGGGATCTTCCAAGTGAGGTCTTGGATTATATAGGTTTCTGGTAAGTAGCCATGGGGCAAGGATAGTGTTCAAGTCATTATTACTAGTCCATGTTTTAATTGTTGGAAAGTCTACCTAGGGCTTGCATAGATTATAGTAGCTTTAAAATGCAAGAGGGGAAATATATTCTAAATTTATGAAAGTACATTCATGAACTATCCAATCTTGCTCAATTTTATAATCTATGAAAATGGGGGAAATAACATCAATGTGATCCAATACATCAGGTTTTATAGTAACAAAGTAGATACTATTCATCTGGATGGAGACTAGATTGTTGTATAAATGGAGGATTATAGAATTATTCTACTCTTCCCTTATGATGGCTTACATTTCTCTAATAGTTCAAAAAATCTTAGACCAATTTCTATTTCTTGTGTTTAATGTAGCAACATCAAAGTCACTATCCTTGAAGACTCTTCCCTCATTATTTGAAGTCAGGTACAATTTTGTGTCATATTTTTGTTGCTATCTTTGAGCTACCATGACTATGAAACTTGAAAATTGCTCACTAGTAATATTCAAGTAGCCTCTAGGTTAATTTTTTCTTACTCAGATAATAATTGGACTCTTTATGGCTCAACTATGATTGATTAGAGTTAAAATTAGGGATTCTTGTGGAGGTTAGGTAATTTTTTAGCTTTAATGGTGATGGTAGCTTGGACATAGGTGAATTTGTGACTCAAATTTTATTTATACCCCTACCTTTATACCTTTGCCTTTTCATGCCCACCAAATATTTATTTTTGTCATTTTATGATTATGTGGCACCTATGTGGCATCCATTTTGTAGATTTTATAGTATTTTTCATAAATTATTTGAAGGAACTAGCCATTATCCTTTGAAATCATTTTTTGGCATCACACCATTAGATCTTTTCTCATAGATCAATACAGACCATTAATCATGATCCCAAGACCTACACATTATTGGTTTCCTTTATATTAGGTTCTGTAGTTGTGCCGCTTGGCACTTTCATGGGCCTTTAGGGTCTCATTGAATAATATCTATTAATTATGCTTTGTTCTATCATTTTATCCCAATCAAGTGTAGACCATTGATCGAGATCTAGGTTCTTGAGATGGTGACACTTGTCACCCTAAATGATTTCCTTTAGTCCTTTCATGTTTCAATATTGATTTAACTCTGTTAGATCTATCTATATGAGTAGCCATGGATGATCAATCTTGATTTGGATACTTGTACATGATTATATCTTTTCATAATTTTTATCCTAAGGTTTTGTTGTATTAAAAAATACAATGAGACCTTGTGGTAAAACTTAGGCTAAGTTTACATTTAATAAAAGGGGACCCATTTAATATTGAGGATGATCATGCACCATTGAATTTTTGGTCTTGATTAAACACAAACCATTGATCATTATCCAAGTGGATGCATGTAATTGGTTTGATGGATCAAGGCTTTAGATTCATCGGGTCTCCTTCACTCCATCTGATCATCCGCCATAATGAAGTGAGAGCCATCAAATCTATAAAGAAGAAAGATGCTTAAGTTAGGGCTTAGGTTGATATAGGAACTTAAGCTAAAGTTTATAGACTAAGGTCTCATCTATGTTAATAAATATGAATAGGGTCTTAGGTATAGGAATTTAGGATAGGTATGTAACAAAGAGGACCATGTGATGTTAAAAATGGGACTGAGTTGGAAACATAAAGGACCCTACAAACATAAATTTTAGACCTTGTTAAAATAAAGAGAATAAAAAGGGGGACATATAAAGAGACCAAGCATAATATTTTTAGGCTAAGGTTTGGTCATGTTAAGAAACACAACCAAGCCTTAATATAAAAATTAGGCTTAAATCTAAAGTAAGTTTGGAAATGTTCCCACCAAATTTGCTCCTGCCAAATTTGAATTTGAACAAGGGTCTAAGCTAGGGTTTTTTGAAGGAGGGTTTTAGAACATGAATCCAATTATGAGTTATCATAGAAAAAAGGCTAATAAAATCCTAAATGAGGATAAAAATATGAAAATTCTAGAATGATCTATTAATAAGAGATCCATAAAACCTACAACTTAAGATATGAAGGCCAATTGTTAGCAACATTAGGCAAGGTTAAAGCAAAACCATGAAAAAATGGTCCAATTTATTAGGCATGGATGATATTTAAATTCTAATAATATTTAGAATATCAATATTTTAGTGTTAAGGTTCAAATTATGCCCAAGGGTCCCTATTTTTCATAAATGGTGGTATGTTGACCTCAACAACTAGTTGATTCTATTTCAAAATATAGTGCTATTCTACCTAAGCTAAGTGCATAAAGGGAAATATTATAAAGGAAAAGTGTTAGAAAGATACTTAGAAAAAAAAATTTATGCAACAAAAGGAAATGGATTGAATCCTTGTATAAATAAGCATATAGATAATTATATATGTAACAAACAAAATTTAGCACATAATAAAGAAACATAACTAAAAGTAAGAGATCTACTTTTTATGGAAAATATCTCAGAGAAAAAAGAATAAAATAGAGGGATATAAACTTAAAATCACAAACACATTCATATCAAGAGTAAACACACAAATTGGATTTTATTACAAAAATAATTCCAGATTATAAGATGGTGAACCTATAGTATTATTGATAGGTTGAAGAGGAATTCTAGTTTTATGAATTTTTAGTAAACCATAAATGTGGGGAATCACACTAGATTTAGAAATAATCTAATTTTTAAGAGAATCATTTAAATAATAACATTTAATATCTTGTATGAGCTCGTTCATAACCTTATTACTTGGATCTTTGTCAAGTTTTCTATAGCTGCCCAATAAGTTCAAATGACCAATCATTTAATTAATATAATTAGACGTGTTCAAAATTATAGTGGTTTTTCCTTTATCTACTCTCATAATGGTAATATCCATGTTATTCCTCAAGTTTCTAAGTGAAAAAATTCCATACTTAAAAAAATTTGTTTTAACCAGATGAGCTCTATGTAGTACAACAACACATTCCTATCTAACTTCCGATGCAACATCAACCATAAGCATCTTAATTGAGTCTTCAATTCTATAGTTTCCTATTTTATTTTATAATTTTAGATGTGTATTATGAATTATTTTATATAAAAAATTGTCATTCTATAATCATGAGGACTCATATAAATAAAACCAACAATGAAAAAAATCATAACTTTTTTTGATAGCATTGTTATTTAGTTTTCCTAAATTTTCATCTACATCATCTGCACTATTATAATAAAAATATACATCATCATCCCAATCAAATTACTATAATTTATGGAATATTTTTAAACATAAAAATTCATTATATTTATAAAATAATTTTCATCTAAATAGAGAGTATTCACATATATATAAATTTTTTGAAAGACATGCACAAAAATCCAGGGCTAATGAATTTACAATAATAAAGCAAAACCATAGATAAATTAGATATGAAACAACCATTAAAAAAAATAATATAAGGAAAGAGAGAATAAAAACATAATATTTCATATTTGATATAAAAATGGTTCACAATTTTTTTTCAATAAAATGGTTGAAATAACTACACTAATCATATAAAATAATGGCACAAGAAAAATCTAAATATAATAATTAAAAACAAATAAAATATGTCTAATGCTAAAATATGAATAATAAAAGTACCTCAAACTAAAAATTACAACTAGATATGAAATAAATTAAAAATAAATACCTGATACAAACTTATATCATGACATTAGTTGAATATACTAAAAATAAGCAGTTATAACTATGAAAAATTAAATAAAGAAATTAGACTAATGTTATAGTGACCATTTTTAGAATAATATTAAAAGGGTTAGAATAGTTTGATACCACCCCAAAAGTAATATTATTTGTGAACCCAAAAGTAATATTATTTGTGAAAATTAAAAAACCTGCTTTGAAAAGGGATCCAAAGATTCGCATAATATAAATCTTCCTAGAACTGTTAGTAATGTATCATATAGTCCTCTCTCATATTAATGAGTAAGCATGTGTATATGTTAGATTATTTTATATTTAAATGTAATGGTATTTTTCCATGAACAATTAACAACACATATAAGACAAAAAAATTGTGAAAATTAAATTAGCCCAAGCCTCCTTGAGGGTTGTAGTTACATATCAATGATGATAATTTGAGACAATGTAGTTTATAATCATATGAACAACTTAACCCAAGTGATATAAGACATCACCTCCTATTATTAAGATAATAAATGAATATTATATGTTATTTCACTAAATTTAACATTATTTTGATACAAATATGCAACCATGATACTTTAAAAAAGTATAAGGCAACAATATGAAAAATATTTAGGCTCTTCAAAAAGTGTGTGAAAGATATGATCAATATATATAGTGAAAGATGACTTAGGATATATTTACATTCATATAACCCTTTGAATTTAAATATAGATAAATTTGAACATAGGATATCCATGGAAAACTAATAAATACAACAATCAAGGCATAATAAATTAGGGTATTTTGGCACAAAAGATCCAAAAGTAATTTGACTAAATGAAATTGTAAGGTGACTAGGTGAATATTAAATACAAAACTATGAAATTGAATGTGTTCATGAATAAATTTAATGATTCAATACTATTATGGGTAAAAATTGAATGGAAAGTGTACCAAAAGAGTCTTAAGTAATAAAATGAACTAAATTTAACAATGCTTAACAAAGAAACCAACATTACATGAATTGCATAAAAATTAGGTGTTTATACATTAATTACATCCTCAAGAAAGGTATGTAATGATATAGTTTTAAGAAATGATCAATGTAAGATAAATCTATTTAAATAATATATGATTGATTAAATACAAATTTCAACTAATAATGAATCTTTGAATAATTCTATTCCATTTACTAGAGGTTATCCTTCCATATTACGTAAAGAGGATATTAATCATATTTATTCCACTATTTTTCATTCACCCATTATTTATAATTGGGTTAATATGCATATTATTTCTTGACTTGGTCATAATAATTATTTTGTGCATCTTTATTCTTGACCTATTTTTCAATCCAAATATTTTGGTCATGGTATTTATTAAACACATAATGTGTCTATTCCTACACATGTTTATTATTATCTAGTTCCCACTTATAAAGATATAATACTCCAAAAATATATTCAAATAATGTAAGAACTGCAATAAAAAACAAAATACTTTCCAAAGCATATAGAAAAACATGTCAAATGATTATTTCTCATGATATATTACTCAGTATGTTGGTTGATGAGGCCCTTTTATTCCCCTTGAATAATGGTTGTATAACATCAATGTTTGAATTATTCAATAGTAAGGGTCATCATTATTATCATATCAATTATTTTTAATGTGTAATGTCTTGATTTAGCATAAAATGATATATCATTAAATAATATATATATCATAGTAATCCTAGGGGATATGTCTTACATTAGTTTTACACCCTACCATCATTAATTCCTTGGATGATAGTTTCTTAGCTCATTTTTAAATAAAAATTAATTAAAAGTGATGCAGAAGCATCAATCAAGTTAATGTATTTAAGTTTATCTTGATCATTTTTATTTTATTTGAGTTTTAGATGTCCTATAGAGACCCAAGAAGGGTGATATATTTATTACATGTTCTTATGTTGGATGTTATTTGGCTTGGGAGAGTTTCCCACCAAAATTCTAATTTGAAAATTTGAATCATGTTCTTAGATTTAGAAGGTGTTTTGTGATGTAGTAGGAAATACAATGTTTATATAAGGTCATGTATGGGTATATGTGGGTGTAATAAGGTGTTTTATGTACATGTCATGAGGAAAATGACAAGATGAAGAGTTATTAATGTAATCACTATGTCAAAGTAGTTATCATAAAAGTTAGTTATCAAGAAGGTAGTTTCTCATGTGTATATGAAGAATGAAATGAGTTTTTGGATGGTAATAGGTGGTATTTTAGTAGGGGAGTAATTTATAATGTTGGAGGAGGTAGAGGTATGTAGGAGAGTAAGGAATGATATAAAATTAAATAACCTTGTACTCTATCCATAGTGATAGTGTTGACTATGTAAAGAGAAAGCATCAATGAATGATAACATGTTTGAAACATATATATATATATATATATATATATATATATATATATATATATATATATATATATATATATATCATTATGTTAATGTGTTTAATATGTTGGAAACCTTAAGGTCCTTAGCACAATATTTTATGACTTGGAATGGTAAAGAATTGTGTCGACAGGACTGAGTCTAAATTCCTATATATGTTCAAGAAAAACTATAGACTAATGAAGAAAGAACCATATCAAAGTAAAGTGTAGTGAGAATATATGTGATATTAAGGATTATAAAAATCAGATTAAGAAGTATTTCATGCATATAATGTCTATGTCTGATATCCATGGGAATAGGGGTTCAAGGTGATAGTTAGTGAATGATTTGTCTACAAGAGACAATCAGAAAGAGTGAAGAATTAATGAATGTGAAACTTGTTAATAAAAAAAACATATTAAGAGAGAAATTTTAATGTGTCTCAACCATTTTAAGGATTTGATTTGTTGTCTATTTCTATGTAGGTATTTTGAAACCCTACAACATAAGTATTTTGTGTGGTGTAACACAACCGGTACAAGAAAAGTAAGTATGTGATGTTTGGGAGTATTTTCAAGACTAAAATGAAATTATAAAGGTTGTATTAAATGTGAAAAAACTCTGTGAAAGTGTTATAAATTCCATAAATATGATCTATATCGATTTAAACTAGTTAGTAAGTTCTCAGGTCTGTGCAGGGTTGAAAATCCTAAACAAAGATTTAATGGAGTAACTTTGTTTATAGCCAGTCAAATTTGTTAAAATTGATAATGGAGATACTATATGTCTATTATAAACTATTTGAGGTGTTTATAAGTAATTTAATGGAGTAATGAGGGGAAAAAATTGTTTCAAGGACTATAAACCTATTGAAAACCTTGTCAACAAGCTAGAATACTGAGGAAATGAATGATTAGAGTGGTTTAAAATTTAGATGAGATAATTTATTGGTTTGAAGAATTGTATAGGGTTAGGAAATAGATATTTTATTTATTTTAAGTGTTATAAATATTTAAGGATTCAATAAAATTCTTTTTTTAAGGCCTCAGTTTACTTAGGACTGTCATAGTCCAAGAACTAGGGTTCAAGAATTTAAATTGAGGTTGTGAGTGATTCCACCTGCCAAACACCATAAAAATTTGTTATTATATTTATTTTGATGTGAAATAATATATTTAAAATTTATTGAAGTTATACAATAACATACATTATGAAAATAAGTGACTGTGTTCTAAATAAGGGTAAAGAGACCTAATTAGGTCTGAAGAGGGTCTAGAAAGAGTTTCTAGGAGGTGAAATGGACAATGAAAATTCATGGAGAGATATAAGATGATAAAGGGTGTAAAAAAATTGTTTAAATTTTTCATTAATGTCATGTTTTTAATCCTATAATTTATGTCAAGGTGAGATTTATCTTTGTTGTCATAAGCTTGAGGTCATTGATGTCAAAGGAAGTGTGAGGTTTTGTGTGTTCAAGAAGGCTAGTTCAATCTTGGATAGTGACCTATATGGTCTAAGGATACTTGGTAAAAATATAATTATGGAAGATTATTTGGAATATATCTTAGATATATGGAGGTGACTAGTGAGCTATAATAGGTATCGTGAAGATCTCAAAGTAATATGGTGCATAATAAGTCTATATGATAGACCTTGAGCATGAATATGGATTGTAAAGGCATGTTGAGGCTTAATGATCAGGTTTGGAGGCTCATGAGATTGTGTAATAATTGTATAAGGGTGAATAACATTGGTATGAAGTTTTTAGAGTATTAAAATAGGTCTCAAGGTATAGTCAAGGTCTAACATGTAACTGGTAGTTTAAAACCTAATGTGCAGAGAGACCTAATGTAGCCTAATGAGGGTTCAAAGTCAATTTCCAAGGTGATATAGATAATGTGAGTTTTTATAGAGGTGTAATAGGTTTTTTTAAGAATTATCATGAATTTTGAAATCTTTATTTGAAAGAGAAAGCATGAAAATGAGTTTGAAGGTGTCCTGTGTGTGCAGATTGAAGAGATGAAGACCCGAGAAGGAAATTTTTGATGCTTGTTGACACATGTGACTATTTAATGTGAAGATAATATTTTAGGGAGAGATGTAAAAGGTTACTATAAATTATTTCAAATAATTATGAGGTGGTTTAAAGGACAAAGTTTTATGAACAAATGTTAAGAATGGAAATTAGTCTCAAACCCTCTCAAAACCCTCATAATGCTCTAAAAAGGAAGATCTTGTTGGAAAAGGCCCATACTGGATTGGTAAGGATATTTAATTGATTTTATATTGTAGAGGACTCCATCAATAATATCTAGGTGGTAGTGGTTTGTCAAGATAGTGAGTGAAACCTATAAGAAAATGCTTGTTTCTAAATAAGTTGATATAGAAGACAAAATTTGAATTAAACCAAGTATGAAAATGGATGAATGGAGTAGCTTGAGACTTTTATTTTTTTTCCATAGTATTAGTTGGGAATTTTATATCTTATTTTTCAACTATTTTTGTCAATCATTTTGACCTATTGCTAAACTGGGCTAATGGTGAAACTAGTGAGAAAAATTAATTAGAATGAGAATGTGTTTAGGGATGAATTGAAATAGATTAGGAATGGATCCAATTGATTTATGTTGTTGTTCAAGACCTATTAATAATCATTATTGGTTATATGTTTTTAATTTCATTCAAAATGTTGATAAAGGTGTTCAAAAATGACCTATTTGAGTGAGTTAAGATGGTGAAGGAGTAAGGTTCAAAATTTAATCTGTATATTACATATTTTCCTTTATACCTATATATATGTGTGTGTTTAAATATATAATAATTATATTATAGGATAATATTAATTATTTTAAAGATACTTTTTGTGTCCCTATAGGTACTCTAATTCATGTTCACCATGACTGGTTCTTAAGACATAATGACGGTTCTGGGTATGCAAGGTGGAGTGAAGATTTTGAGACTATTTGATAGGAGTAAATGTATCCAATGATTTTGAAATTGTTTTTTAATATGTATATCATATATACATGATTGATATAATGTGGACATTTTACTTAAGAGATTGTAATATTACATCCAAAATGGCTTGTTTGATTGTGTAAGGACTGTGAGAGAGTAGCTTAAAAAATTGGTTTGTAAGACCAATGGTTGATCTTAGAATAAATAATATATCTATTAAATGGTGATATAGAGGTAATATATAAAATATTAATCTAGAATGATAAGTGTTGGAAGTATCATTACAAGAGTTTAAGATAACACTTATCATGACTATGTTGACAGGCTTATTGGCTGTTTTGTGTAGTCATCTAGCTGAGATATGTTTGGATTGTTTTGCCTAGATTTGAATAATACATTACTTGTAAATATGTTATGGAGGTAGAAAAGGTTAATGTTAATGTATTTTTATTCATGATAAATACTTATATGTATGTTTATAGTCAAAGGTTCTTGACTATGTTTTGTAGCATTCAGACCATTCTGAGTGAACATATGAAAGTTGTTGGTCTGAGGTCTTATGCACTATTTTTGGAAATATAATGGATCTAGTGATAACCCTTAAATCATAAAGGATTTTTTAATGTGATTTTTTTATTGGTTTATTTGGAAAAGTTGAGTGTATGCTTCAGTTATATGAGACAAACTTTTTGGGTGTGTCCAGACTTAATGGCAAGTAGTCATAATGGTGTGGTTCAAGGAGTGATATAAGATAAAATGTGGTATGGACATATATTAATGAAATAAGGGGTATATTTAAGGTATATATTATTTTTTTCATGTATTGATAGAGGATCAATATTTTCCAAGATGGTCCAAGTTTAATGTGTGGTTGAGAAGACCTAATTCATTAGGTCTCTAAGTAGGCCTAAGAAGAGATTAAGGTCTAAATGAGTTTGGATGAACTATGTAGTGAATTTTTCACTTATAAAACGTGTATATTAACCTATTCTAAGGGTGATCCAAGTATAGATAAGTGTTTATCTGACCAAGGTGGGTGAGATTAAGAATCAAGTATAAATATAAGGAATAATAGGCCTATTTGAGCTAGAAAAGGAATGTGAGAGAAAGATAAGAAAAGAGGTCGTATAGGAGAAAAAGTAGGTCATGTAGATCATAAAAGGGAAGAAAAGGATTATTCATGAATATAGGCTATTTGAGAGAGGTAGAAGGTTGAAAAAAGCTAATGAGATGATTGGCTATTGAGATACCATAAAATATACATAATAAGTGTGTTTTATAGTATGATAAAGAGTGGAATATAGATAGAGAAGACATGGAACTGAATAAGAGGTCACCATCTATTAGTTGAGCAATAAGGTCTCTGAAAGGTGATCAAACTTATCTTGGCTGAGTTGGTACTTAGTTAAGAGGAAGTAGGAGCTGCCTTGTAGGTTGGAGATTATAGAAGTGTCCTTGATGTGGGTGGGTTGGTTCCAAGTCACTTATGTGGTTGGATCCTCCTTGTGAGTTATAGCTTTTTAAAGGACTAGTTGAGTTGATGCTTAACTAGTGAGGGGTTGGTGCTCCTTATGGGGTTGGTTCCTCACTAAAAGTTGATCCATTAATTATAGGATAGTAATCTAAGTGGTACTTTAGTGGGGTTTTTTTCCCATGAGGGTTTCCCACATATGTCTTGTGTTCATGTGTTGTTATCTTGATTATTATCTATGTGATTATTTCTATATGCATTACTTGATCACTCTATTGGTTTGAAAGTTTAATGAATGAAGTATGAATTTGAATGAAAATTTTGTACACTGAGTCACACCCCCCCTTAGTGGTTATGCCTCCAAAAATAGGTATCATATTAGGTCCTTTGGAGAATGCTTGATAGCTTGAAGGTGATCTTATAAGCATAAGATGGCTAAGATTGTGAAGATGAGTTGTAATATTAATGTGTTTATTAGCTTGTGGAAGAAGAAAGCTTTGTGGATGCTTGTTGAGTCTTAGAAGATGTTGTAAGACAAGAAGGTGTTTGCATTAGTCTCAGTTCAAAAAGAGAGAATTTGAATAATGAAGTCTTCAAGAGGCCTATAGGTCTACAAGAGTGCTTAGGGAGTAAGTCAAGATGCATAAGTAGGTATAAAGGTGATGAAATGTTTGTATATGAGAAATAGTGGTGGTGAAAAGAGTGTTTTTAAGTTTTTGAGGTGATACAGGATACTATGAGGGTGTCCTAAATGTTTTGGCAAGTTTATAGTGTTTCACATGATCTTTTGGAGTGAAAAAAATGCACTATTCTAGATAAGAGGAACCATACCATCATTGGACATCATGGAGGTATGGCTAGGTTAGAATTTTTGTGTGTTTATTGTATGTACTTGAGAAATCAAAATTGGTCAAAGGGATATATGGAAATGTTTTTTATAGTGTAAAGATCCTTCCTTGCAAATTTGGTGTCTTGAAGTGTTTCCAAGCTCAATTTTTAAAGCTTAAAAGTTGATCCTATATGATGAGATGTGGTAGAGACCATAAAAATTATGCTTTAGTAAATAGTCATTGGGGATTCAAAATTATAACCATTAAAGTTCAAATTCAAACTGATAGTGTATGAGAATAAGAAACCTGAGAGGAAAAAATTGCTTGTAGAATCAATGGAATAGGTCATATCAAGATGGTGTAAAAGGCAAAGTTGTAGTAGAGTCCATGATAATCATCCTCTAAGTGGTAGTTTATTATGAAAGTTCATACAAGTGTATTTATTTTAGGTCAAAGTTGACTATTAGGTGAAAATGGTAGACATGGGTATTTTGAAGAGTTATATAGAGTTCTTGGTCATTCAAGGTAAGTTATCTAAGTGTTTGGAGATGTTATTAAGCTTATATAGAATCAGTAAATTCATTGTATTTATTCATATTGATCCTAGATATGAATAACAAGCTCAAGTTGTGACAAATAGAGGAATGAGGGTTTCAAAGTAAATTGTGACTACAAACCCTATGTATGTTTTATTGAAACAAATGAACTCATTCATGGAATTTAGAGTTCAGTGTTTGTTTGAGGGAATGAGTGAAATGTTTCCTTCAAAAATTATCATGATTTTAATGCATGTGTGAGCTCAAGGTGATGTGTAAGAAGCCAAAATCAGAATAGGGGTGTGAGAGTTAAATGATTGGTCCATAAGTCCAAAGAATTTCAAGGTAAGAGTTGTTTGTCCTAAATTTTCAAGGTCTAAAGATAATATAAGAGTGGAATGACATGTTTTATGTGCTTTGTGAGTATTCTCAGAAGGTCTGTTGGTGATCATGTTGTTGTAGCATCCTAATAAGTTTTTAAACTTGACGAATATTGTTGTAGTATCTCTTAAAGGTTGTGTTGTGATTGTATTTTTCCATTTATATAAAATATGATCTCATAAGGTCATAGAAAAAACATGATGAGGATCTAATTATTTGATAATGACAAATTTCTAAAGTTTCTTAATAGGGTCTTGATAGTGTTTGTTGTAGTTGATCCATTGAGTGATTTTGAAGAGTATCATGTAGAGATCAGTGGTATAAGAGGTTGACTATGAAATTAGATTCATGTAGCATGGGATTACTCATTTTGGTAATCTATTTTACGTGTTTTGAAGGAAATAATGCCTATCAAATATCTGATAAAGACTGGGTGTTTTCATAAATCTAGTATGACTATATGTTAACCAAAAAGGTGCCTTGTAATGGTTTAAGCCATGATGGCTTATGATGCTTGAGGGTAAGTTGTTTGATGTTATAAGGAGTATATGGAGTTGTTCATGCCTATTTGAGGTGGTATTATTGGCCTAAGAAGTTAGTGTTGAATGAGAAGGAGTGGATCTATTTAAATTAGGTCTCTATGGGACATATTGAATCATTATTTAGAAAGGGTTAGTGAATTTTGGAGAAAGACCACATGGGCCCTAAAAGGATAGTTGTTACATAAAATGTGATGGCCATCATTGAAATCCCATGTATGGGTGAATTTATCTTCATTAAAGGTATATTATTATTGTGAGATATGTATTTTTTGTAAACAGTTGTTTGTGGCTTCAAATGACATGATCTAGGTAGACCATGAAGTTAGGGAGAACTAACTCAGATCTATTGAGAATCTTGAATAGAAGTATGCATGAATTCAGGGGGATCTCATGTATTAATTTAGGATATCTTTGAGTAGGTATCCATCAAATTTAGGTTTAGGGATAAGGTGGCAAGGTAAGATCAAGAGAAGATGATGAACTAAAAAGAAGGTTTGTGGAGTCATGACAGACATGTGTCAAGTTGTTGAGAAATAGGTCAAGTTTAGAAATAGTAGTTAAATTACTCTAAGGTAAGAATTTGGTTCATTTTATTGTTAGGATAATAAATTCGATAGTAAATTTTCATAGGATATTTGTTTGATATTTATATGTTATGTACTTAATTTGTCATATATATGTCTATTTTGTCCTATCTCCATGACTTGTAATAGGTTATAATATGAATAGATTCCATTTTTGGTACTAAGTATGAGAATAATATGAATATGAATAGACTTCTACATATACTTGTGTTTATAATAAGAAGAGAGTTCCAATTTTGAAGAGATCAATAGAGATTATTTGGTTATGGTTATTTGTTATGTTTCTTACTTTGTTCCTTGCATGCATTTTCATGTATAGTGTTCTTAATTTTTTTCTAATTTAATATAAATACTCTATAAATTTTAATGAACTAATGGTTGTTCCTACTTCCTAATTAATTCACAATAATTCATCCTTGCTATTATTATGTTATCTAACCTTTTGTAGGGATATGACGTACTATCCTACACACTAAATTTTAACCTAGTTATCCTTGTCCTTAACATGTTCTAATGATTCAAGAACATTTGCTAAAAATGGTGTGGTGAGAATGGAAACAATACTTATGGGGGAAATTATGCTAAGATAGTTACTAGGGAAGAGAGACATTGAGACATAATTAGACTAAAAATTATGTAATTTCACAGAAGAAGAATACAAATGGACTGGTCTTACTATTCAAGAAATCATTTGAGAGCATATATATGGAGAGATTTATGAAATATTATGGTGAAAGTTACCTAAAATACTAGATATTTGGTTAGATTGTTTGGAATACTATTGATTTAACCCAATAATGAAAGAAACAATCATCTAGACTAAATAAAAGGTAGATCAATTGTAGAAATTGAAAATTGTCTAGACAAGGGCAATAGATTATTGGGTTGTTACCACTATAGATGGATGCATAATCAATTTTTTGGTACAAGGATACATAGATTTCAAAGATACACAAAATTTTTTTGTCAAAGGAATTAGATGGAAAATTTTGAAGTGACTACCTATCCTTGTAAAGATGTTAGTTGTGGACAAGGCCATGGTGCTTACTATAGCCAATATGGAGTAATTACTTTAGATGTATGGGGGTGTATATGACATGATAGTGAATGATGATAAGATAAGTATATAAGTCTTGAACCTAAATCTAGAATGGAGATACAAGGGATGAAGAGTTAGAAGAAAAGTCTAGATTTAAGACGTGAGATGTAATAATAGAATAAATGCAATAAACAAAAGAATACCTAGGTAGTTATGAGTAGAGGTAAGAGTAGTTGTAAACTAGATGATGAACAAGTTAGAAGATGTGATGAGTGAGATGAAATATATGAAGGATGAATAATGAATAAAGAAGATGATGAATTTTAGAAGACATAAAGAAGTGACAAAGAATGAGATAAAGAACAAATATTTGAAGAAGAAGGCAAGAATAGTGTAAAAATAGAATAGTTAGATGATAGATGTAGTGTGAAACTATAAGAAAGGGTATTATCAAAAGGAAGACATGAAAAATTAAGAAAATAAGCATAAATAGTCATACATTATTCACATGTTTAAGCATAGAAGAAGAAGTAACATGAAAGAATCTTTCACCAGAAGATCACACATCCCCACAACCCCATTTATTATATTCCAATAGAAGTTTTCAACCAGGTGGACATGAAGATAGTAGTTTGGAAGGTCCATTTATAGAATAAATGCATTGTTAGGGTACCAAAATTAAAACAACATCAATTTGAAAGGCTTTGAAGGCCATAGGGCTGGTTGAAATTAAGAAAAGAAAAGAAGGAAACATAGAAAAACAAAGTGTGCACATTGAATTTCCTATTGAATAGATAAATATTAGTAGTACACAAGTAGGATAACCTAGAATGAAGTTGCCTTTTATAACGACTATGCAACAGACCCCCTCAACACTAGTTTACATAATGGGTCATATAAGAGGATTTATAAACCTATAAATGTATGATGGGTCTACGGACCTTGAGTAGTACTTACTAACCTATGAATTAGGATGGAAAGATAAGGGAATTTCTGATGAAGGTGTATAAAAGTGTGTGTTAGTAGGGGAACTAACTATAAGAGCACTTGAGTTCATATACCATAGAGACATTCAATGGAAAATTTACAACAAGTTAAGGAATAACTCATCACATAGTTCAAGATAAATAAATGTATAAGTAATATTATTCAAAACTTGAAGGAGATAAGGTAGAAGTTGGGATAATCAGTCTATGACTATGACTATATATTCTCTGATGTTATGAATAAGGTGGAATTTTCCTTAACATACAAAGATAAATATGCATGGTTTGCCAAAGGATTGCTCTCTAAAATTAGATTTACCACTACATAGACTCAATATGCTACTAAAATAGATGATAGAGTTGTTGCTTTATGAGTAGAGCAGATTGAGGACTATGAGGAAGCTCCTATCATAAATTCTAAGATTAAAAACACATTATAAGATTTTATGAAGAGAATGGAGTAATAATATGAGGTAGATAAACCTAAGTTGAATATATGGTGTATGGAGTGTGTAAAAAAAGAAATCATAGGAATGATTGACTTATGATCAAGATAGAGTTATATGAAATATATTGAGGAGTAAGGCATACAACAATTTAATTCCATCTCTTACAATAGTATGTCAAAAATCCACATAATTTATATTATAATTCATGTAAGTCACATAATCATGATGAAAATAACTGTAAGGTTTTGTAGGATCTCCAGGAAGACATCACCAAAAATGTATTCACTATTACTATGTAGTAAGTGTCCTTAGCAAAGCAAATGATCCCAAGTCTAGAGGTTGATAAAGGTTGTGCAACCCAAATAGGTCCACAACAAATTCCTAGTTTGTCATAATAGTAGCCTCAAGGTCTAGTTAGTTAAACCCCTCATTTTCCAAGTTGGACACCACCATCTCCATAATACTAATATGTAGTAGCCTAGAGCTCAACCATGATGCAATAGTAGAAAATGAGTTACACCCCACCAATTGCATAAAAATAATTTAGAATTGGAGATAATACCCAAAAACATCAGCATTAGAACACAATGCAATAATAAGGATTATATAGAGGAGGTTATCAATCCAATATAGGAGGGTATAGTGGTGGATATAGAGGAGGTTACCAAGGTGACAGAGGAAATAATAATTAACAACCTCCTTTGAAATGTTATCTATGTGGAGAATACAATCATGTGCAATGAAATTACCCATTGAATCCTTAAAAAGTCTTATTATGCATACTATATAATATATGAATAACACAAGATATAAGACTATCCTATATTAGAAATGAAAAGAAAGGATAAGGATGGTAGGAATGTGAATATGGTGAATGAACAAACTATGGAGGATGCCTTCTTGAACACTATTACATGAAATTATCACACTTAAAGAGGAATTCCTCCTTAAAATGCCTTAAGATCAAGGAATCCAAAAAGAAAAAAAAAGATAAATATCGGGACCCAACTATAGAAAAGTGGCTCATGTATGAAGATGCATAGATGTTTAAAAACATACAACATCAAGACACTACTGAAGGAGATGATATAGTAGTAGATTCTCAAATGTATGTCCAGATCATGTGCATTATGCATTAGGATGGAGTTATTACTGCATTAAAATATCTTCTAAAACATTTAAGCACACTATGCAATGAAGACATCTTTTAGAATATCAAAAACTTGATACATAATCTATTAGAGTGTGCATATCAAGGATAATAGAAGACATGAAATCTTGTTTGGTACACTAAAATAAAGAAGCCATAGGATGTAGATGCACAAATTGACATTGA
The DNA here is from genome assembly GCA_037957365.1 of Torreya grandis. Lineage (NCBI taxonomy): Eukaryota > Viridiplantae > Streptophyta > Pinopsida > Cupressales > Taxaceae > Torreya > Torreya grandis. The sequence continues at coordinate 1,390,360 of JARHVA010001920.1, forward strand.
GGTTATAGGCTATGAAATTCCAAATACTATCTTTGATTTTGGTAGCACAATCAATATGATTCTTAGGTCTACATAGGAGGATATTGGATGACTAGTTCTAAGCTACAACCTAGTAACTCTGAGCTTAATTTACTATCGATGAGTTGAGCCTATTGTAAGATTAGAATATGTTTAGATCAAAATTGTATAACTAACCCTATAAGGTGACTTTGAGGTCATCGATATGAGGATAGACACAACACATTACCTTACGCTGATTGGAAAGAAATGGCCATATGATGATTAGATGAATATCAATACTATGTAAAATCAAGTAGAAGCACATCAAGGAGATACATTTTTCATCATTCCTTTGAATAATGTAAACAAACCTTACATTATTTCAGGTAAACTATATTCTCCATATGTCGTGCAAGAAACTAGTTGGATGAAGGTAAACTCTAAAGAAAACCCAAAAGCTCTACACATAGTTGAGTGCAACTTATTTTATGAGCATACTAAACCTTAGGGACAATTTTTACTCAAAAAATAGTTGAATACATATGAATAATGTAGGTTTAAACCAATAGTTAATTAGTTGTGTCATAGAGGATTGTGCATCCATGTCTACTAAATCACTTACTCATTCATAAGTTGACTTCTTCTATCTAGCAGACGATCATATGTAGGATTATATAAATTTGACTAGAGAAGAAAATTTGCCTTAAGAAATAGATAAATCTATTAGTGGATAATTAGACACACACCTACTCAATTGGGATAGAGGAGATCATAAACTCTAACTATGAGAATGGTGTTTACACAAGAGAGACTTCTTATGTATTATATAACTAAATATATTAATCAATTTATTTTGTGCTTATAAGTTCATATACCCACCATTAACCAATGGGTTAGTTATTTGAATTATGCTTTGAAGGGAGATGAAGCAACATGGTGGGAAATTCATAGAAATGATTATCTCAAGTGGGATGATGTGTGCGAACTCATGATTAGTAGGTTTTAGCTACCACAGGTCATCAAAAGAAATTGGAATTTATTTTAAGAAGGTGAGTGTCTTAAAATTCATATTCAAAAATGTGTTGAAGTCTAAACTAAAGAATGTGTGGCCCTAATTTGGTTCACATCTTTCATTATATACTTACTCCTTTACCATTGACATGGTATATGCATCAAGAACATAGGAGGGATACAAAGCATTGGGCACAAGTTAAAAGTGATTTCATAAAAAAGTTTGTTTTTAAAGCTAAGAATCCTCTATTTCAAAATGCACTACTAAAAATAAAACACTTCCTATGCCATGGGTGTGTAGAAAATTTAAGCATCATGATGGAATCCACTGCATAAAAGAACACATCTTCTGATCTCAATTTAGAATTATAAAGATATAAATATGCCAAGAGAGAAGAAAAATCTCTTATGAAACCATGCCAATGAATAAAAGATGAAGAAGAGGATATTAAATATTCAAATATAGATGGTGATCTTGATCTTGATTGATTTATTTAACCTGAATGACTAGTAGAACTAGTAAAGGACACCAAAACATAACCTACTAAATAAGATAAGATACACAACATACAAATTATAGAATAGGAAGGAAAATAAATGATACGTTGATGAGGAAAAATTTAAGATTTAATATAAACCCATTAAAAATCATGTATCAAACATTATAACTAAGGAGGTTCCCAATTTGGCACAGATAGGTGATTACTAGACATAAGCTAAATTTTTTAAAGCTATGTAACTCCTATATGATTATAAAGATGTTTTACCACTAAATTTTTAGAGGTCTAAGGAATTGATCCATATTTAGGCAAAATTTATATCAAACTGAAGGAGTGCACATGACCTATAAATAAATAGCCATACAAGTTGAATCAAAACATGAAGTTGAAAGTGAAGGCTAAACTTGATAGAATGTAGAACACAATTATAATCTATCTTGTAGAAAAGGTAGATTGGGTTAGTCCCATGGTAGTTCAGCCTAATAAAATATGAGAGATAAAAGTATGTCAGGATTATCATATTTTGAATGATGCATGTGTGAATAATCGATTCCTAATTCCATTCATAGATGAAGTTTTGGAATCTTCAACACACATGAAGTCTACTCTTTCATAGATGGTTTTAGTAGCTATCATCAAATACCCATCACAAAAGAAGAAAAAGCTAAAATGACTTTTTCCATGGAATGGGGATCCTTTACATACAAAGTAATTCCTTTTGGCCTTAATAACACACCTACAATTTTATCTCACGTAGTGGTGACCATGTTTAAGGATTTCATTCATGACTTACTAGCTATCTATCTCGATGATTGGAAAGTATTTTCCTTATTCAAAGAACAATTATCTAAACTTCACCTCATGTTAGAATTCCATCAAGCTCTATGCATTCATATGAATTTAAAAAATGTCTATTCTTTACACCTTTTGGTGTCTTGTTGGTCACGAAGTGTGTAGTGAAGACATTTTTGGTAGACCAAGCCAAAATTATAGTCATTTTGAGTATGTATCCACCAGTGAGCTCGATGGAAGTGTAATATTTTATTGGCCATATATGGTACTATCAAAATTTTATCAAAGGATATGAATCCATTTCATCTCCATTGGAATCCTTACTATGCAAAAGTGTGAAGTTTGTCTATACTTCAAAGTGCCAATCATCCATCATCAAGATGAAGCAAAGATTGGTCATTATGTCCATCCTCATCTTTCTAGATTTGAGCAAGCCCTTTCATGTGCATGTTGATGCTTCAAGTATCATAGTCAATACTATGATTGGATAGAAAAGAGAAGGTGGAATCAACTATCCCATTCATTTGACAAGCCAAAAATTATCTGATGCAAAAAATAACTATAGAACTAAATGAGAATCACTCACTATAGTGTTTGCACTATAAAAATTTCAACACTATCTTTTTGTGACACCATTAGAATTTCTCACCAATAATCAAGCTATAAATTGAATTATTACTAAGATAATGATGGTAATATACATCTCTATATGGTTGATGTTATTTTAATAATTCCAATTTTGCATTAACATCAAGCTAAGAAGAGAAAACATGGGGCCAAATCATCTTAACTACATTCTGAATGGTGAAGAACTAGAAGAATTTTAGGAAGAGTCTCTTGATTCTCATCTCTTTTACATTTCTATGATTCCTAATTTTTTTGAAGCAATCACCAACTTCCTATAACAAGGAGTATTCCTTATGCACTATCAAGAAAGATACAAGAAGCAATTTGTCACTAGAGTTTTACCATACATCACCATCAATGGGTTTCTATATCATTTGGGGAAGGATGAAGTACTGTACAGGGTAGTTCTAGAACATAAATGACCTCAAATATTATAAGAGGCACACCAAGGAATAGTAGGAGTATATTTTAATAGAGTAGCTACTTCCAAATTTTTTTTACAGAGTGGGTTATGGTGGCCAAATCTTTTTTAGGATGCACATATAATAAAAAAACATTGCGATGTATATTAGTGCATGGGTAAACCAATACAAAAAGATGAAATGATTTTATAGCCTTTGTTAGCTGAGAAACCTTTTGAAAAATGGGGCATTGAATTTATCAGACCTATCAACAAACTAAGTAAACACATTAAATTAAGGTATATCACCACTGTGACTGACTACTTTACCAAATGGGTTGAAGTTGCTACGATACCTATCTATGATGTGAATGATGCAACAAAGTTTCTATATGAGAAAATTATTAAAAGGTTTAGATGCCCTATCAAGATTGTTAGTGATCAAGTGATGCACTTCTTAAAAAACACAATCAAGGATCTTACTAAGGATTTTATGATTTCTCATCATAAATTCACTGCATACCATCCACAAGCCAATGGCCAAGTTGAAGCTTTAAACAAAGTATTGGGTAAAATGTTGATAAATATTTATGACATCAAGAGGGATGATTGGGAATATCACATTCCTAAAATTCTATGGGCATATCACATGCACTATAAGAGAGCCACATGTTTTACTCCATTTTATTTAGTCTATATGCTTGAAAACATTGTGCTAATGGAATACTTAGTACCCAACCTACATATTACAATGTTCATGAGACTAGGGGATCATGAGTCTATCACCAAAAAAATTATCAAACTAAATAAAATGTACAAGTATAGATGTAAATGATCTTGGACATAGGAAGTTCACAAGTAGATATAGAAAGCATGGAATGATAAGAATCTATAACACAATGAATTTCATAATGATCAACTAGTCTTATTATATGATAGTCATTTCAGGGCATTTTTGGGAAAATTATAGATTCAATGGAAAGGGACTTATGTTATACATGAACTATCATAGCAAGGAACCATGGTTTTGATAGATCTTTATGGAACCATTTTACTAGGGTGGGTGAATGGTTATAGGCTTAAGCCTTATCACCAATAGTCTCAATTGATCTCATTTTGCTAAGTGAGTGGGTGATAAGTAGAACTAAGTAGATTAGGATTTCTCTTTTCTAGATGTTTTTTGTGTGTTTATTTTATTTATTTATGTGTGTTTATAGATTATCTCTTCACTACCATTAAAAAATAAAGATACCAAGCATAGTGTATGCCAATTATGCAAAAGAGAATCAACATGCACCACCATGGATGTCAAAAAGAGTGAACAAAAGTAATTAAGTCTAGGAAAGGTATGGATAAGTCACATAAACAAGATTTCCACCATATAATGGTCATCAAATAGATGTTAATGCTATATCCAAGGTTCAATTGACTTAATCTTCCACAAATCAGTGACCTATAAACATCATCCACTCATACCCCATATGGACAACAAAGAGCATAAAAACGTATCTCCATACATGTGAAAATGACTATCTTAATTGCTATATCAGATATGATTTTCCACATCAATAATTGCATTCATTTCACATGGATATCTAGGTATGACAATTATGATAAACTAACATTCATGAAATCTATAAAGGCCAAGCTCATGAACCAATTCAACATTTCATTCTTGAATATATTTTTGTGACATATAAATTCAAAGAGATGAGCTAGTTTTATTTCATAAAGAACCCCCAAAATTTCAAATTCATCAATCAAGAATCATGGATATTTTATGACTCATCAGGGGATTGATCGATGCACAAAAAGAAGAAATGGGCATCGCTATGACTCTCAAGTAGACAAAGTTCAATGATCTTGAGCCATTTGAATTCCTTAAAATAGTGGAATAGATTCAATGATCCTAAGCCATTGGATTTCCTTTGGGCAAAAAAATTGAAGTTATTTCATCTAGACCCCATCAATGCTTCACAACCACTTACTCTCATATCCCCCCATCACTTTCATAACATAGATGTCAAGTGTATACTTCAAATGCCAACCTTTGGTGACTTTGGGGAGATTGTACAAGTCATGATCAACTAATATAATGAAAATAATATCTACCTTAGCATGAACATCACCATTGTCATCAACATAGAACCTATGTTTGAACTTTATGCATGTCTGCATAAGGAAAATCCCTTTTTCCATATAAGTTGAGAATGCCACCTATTCTCTAGGAGGTTTAAGATTTGTATGTTTGAGGATCAAGAGGGATCACAATTAAGGAAATCCATGACAAGCTAGTGTTCATCCTCATCGAATGTATCATAAGGAGGTTCTGATAGATGACCAAGTCTATGAAACAAATCCCAAAAGGCATCATGGATATATCCCACTACATGATCCACTAGAATGAGTAATTCAACTGGCTAGAGTACTTCATTCAAGATCTAACTCATAAACATTGATAAATGTCACACATCTATAAAGAAAGCATTTTAGTAGTAGTTACCCATCTTCCTAATCTGCTTCACATAATGGAAGTCTCCAAATAGATAAGTGCACCTAACATAGATTATTGTTTAGTGAAAAAATCCCCCAATCTCATCTAGACACTTGAGTGTAGATCCCTAATACATGAGGGAAAATTCAAAGCATGGTAGGAGGAGTGTTTGGAACTAATCATCATACATCCTCGAGTGTTACTAGACATCAAGTAAGATTTGGACCAACATGAAACTATCACCTTTCTCTTGAAAGGTGTATTCATACACATTCATGAGTTGCCATAGTCACCCTTCACATCACTTCTCTTGTTTGTCACCATGGACATGGCATAGGCAAAATTCACAAAACAAAAAGATTTCATATCTAGGTATGTGACTCCACTACATGCCATACCATGTGGTGTAGCCATTCCTATAATGTAATAACCAAAATAAGCTACTAGTTCATAGTAATATAAGGGAAAATACAATATTTTCATAAAGCACCAATTTTCATCCCCTCCTTTGAAGTGTAAGACATGAAGTATGACAACTTGTTTACATGATTTGAAGATTCCCTAGATCATAATATTTCCACAAATGGGGATGGATGAACAAGAAGTCTACCAAGTAATGATCATAAACATCATTGGATAATTCTATGATAGAGAGGAGGAGAATTAAATCTTCTTCTAGAAGTCTATATGCATAGTCCAAGTGCAAAAAGGAGTTCCTTCAAATTTGTAAGTTGACCTCCCACCTTGTCTAAAATATATTGTCATTGATACTATATGAGAAGAAATGTATTAGTTAAACTAAAATATTTAATTCTTCTAGTCATAACTTAATCCTACCTTCATAGCTGAGGGTGTATTTGTGCCCCTTCTATAAATCCCACTAAAATCACTTATGTGTAAACCCTATACCACATGGGAGGATAGGGTCTCTCCTCCACTTGATGAGTGTACCTTCAATTGACTATTCATCATGAAAAAAGCATAACCTACTTCATATTCCACTGCACCACCACCCAAATGCAATTTATTCACCCTCAAATGTAAGAAGGCATATGTTTCCATCTCATAGGTCTAACTAAGTGATTCATCACCATCACCACAAGCCTAAGAGGTCAAAGAGATCATACCTAAGTAACGCATAATATAAGAATAGTAGGCCTCAATGGAAGAAGCATCTCATGTAGTAAAATTATGAGTTAGGAAGGGGGAAAATAAGAGATAAAAGGAAGAAGTTTAGAAACAATAATAAAGTCAATAATCTAAAGAAGTTGAGGCCACACAAAAGGCCAAAGATGCAGAGGCTAATTGATAGAAAGCCATAGATGTGGCTAAGAAGGCCCAAAAAGCTATCAATGTAGATAAACAAGTATCAGAGGTGTAGGCACAAAAATAAAAATAAGTTGAGCTTGCTATCAAGGCTAAAGTAGAGGAATATGAAATATAAAAACAAGACACAACAACCCAAGTACAATAGGTCATTGAATCTACCAATCATGCATAGTATCAATCATAGAAAGCTATGAAGAAGAAGATGGGAGAAGAAGATGAAGCCATACACCAACAATAAGTATAACACAAGAATATGCATAGTCACAAGCACAAGCATAGGCTATAGAGGAACAAGCCAAGGCTACAACCTTGATAGAACAAAAGAATGAAGAGGAACATGCATAAAAGTTATAGGTAGAAGAAGCACAAGAAAAATATCAAGCTACATAAGAATAACTAAAAAATAAAACCCAGGTGAAGGAGGAAGTAAAAATAAAGAAGGCTAAAGATGTTGTACAAAAACTCAAGCTAGTAGTAGAGGCTATGGTGCAATAACAATAGGCACCTGAATAACCATAAGCATAAGCAATATATCCAACACAAAAAGAACAACTAGTTACAAATAAAATAGGTCCTTAGCTCCCATAATTTCCATTGGGAGGATTTTGGCTTTGGGATGTCCCAACTATTAGTGTTTGATGTAACACTTTTTCTCTCCCATTTTCCATAATGTCACAACCAGACCTTTTAGTAATTGTGAGCACATTTTTCACACTCCCATTCAAATAGGAAGCCTCATTAGATGCCTATAGGCTCCCACTAAAGAAACAATTGGAGGGCATAATAGGATTTCAAGAATCCATTATGAATAAGGTTAACTCTTTGGAATTGGAGATGGATCAATCTAAGATAGAGAATGTAGATTTGAAGGCTCATCTTCATGAAGCTAAAAATATTATCCAGGACACCTATCCAAAGTTGGTCACTTGAGAAATCAAGGACCAAGTCATGTTTGACTAATGCAGACTCAAGAATTTCATCTCTAAGTTGACTAAGAACTAGTATAAAGCTTAGAAACTCTACTTAGTTGGTACATTGGGACATGATGTGAATACTGAGGCTACCATACTCATCACCTCATTGGAGGAGTACTAGGGCATGCTAGACATTATTGCACTGCAAGCACAATAGGTCACACACAACTTGCCAAACTAGAAGCAACAATTGGATGATTATTTAACCAGTTCATGCATAAAATTCACCATGGATGAAATCACCAAGACAACTATGGGAAGCCATACTAATTATAAAAAAGAATTATAAGGTAATCTAGGAATTTATCAATGCTCAAGATAATTTGCATGACAAAAATTTTAACTAACAGAGTCAACTTCTATGTAGTTCTTTTATAGGTCTCCAATCCCAACATCATGCAAATAAAATAGAGTAGCTAAGTGGTGAGATTTAGATGAGGGTCACCAACACTAAGGCAACCATAAGCATCATTGACAACTCATATCTCAAGTAGATCATTAGATATCATGCACTACTATGTACCCTGCTATGTATGATGTAGGAAACATTCTCAATTGACATGTTTATAAGATCGATCTATCTCTATTTTATAGTGATGTTGCTTAGATTCTAAACACACCTATGTACAAGCTATTGTTAGAACTCTAGTAGAGCATTGCTCAATGTAAGGTTATGCAATCTAAGGCTAAGGAATATTCTATCCAATCATTGTTTACATCCATGCCACATCCATCAATTTAAATACTGTGTAGAGTTTTAATTTTGTAAAATTTTGTATTAAGGACGATTAGTAAGATAATCAGAGCTAGGATGGTTGAAAACTTGTAAAGGGAGGCCACCTAGTTATGATAGCCTACTAAAAACCTAAAAGGGTAGTAGGTTGGTATGATAATTAGTTGAAATATTGAAAGGGTAGATCAGTAATGCATAAGAGGTGAAAACCAAAAATGGCATCTTGAGCAATTACTATGACTCTTACTAGTCTAACCACTTCTTCAACTTGTGCCTTTTATGCAATTTTAGAATATATTATGATGTTGTCTCAACATGAGATAACCTTTTAAGTTGGGGAAAGTGTTGGGAGAATAAATTAGATAGTAAATCTACGTAGGTTATTTATCTAATATTCATGTGTTATGTATTTAGTTTGTCATAAATATGTCTATTTTGTCCTATTTTCATGACTTGTAATAGGTTATAATATGAAGAGACTCCATTTTTGGCTCCAAGTACGAGAATAATAGTAACAGTGATAAACTACAAATGTCTATATATACTTATGTTTGTAAGAAGAAGAGATTTACACTTTTGAAGAGATCAATAGAGACTATTTGGTTATTGTTATGCCCTTAACCAATGGTGTGTCTAGGGATATGTATGGCTGAATTGGGATTACATACCTCTTTTATTTACTTTTTACATTTCTCTATGTTCTTAGATAGGTCAACCTATGGAATAACCTTGGCTAAGTATACTATTTAGGAGGTAGTGGCTAGTCTTTAAGTATCATGTTTGAAGTATTTTGCTAATAGTGCATTGTTGTGGAGGTTACCCCCTCAAAGTGGATTTCTTATATTATCTAGTATTCTATTTTGTTGTCAATTATCACTGTGTAATCTCTCATATTTTATTATTGTATGAAATATAAAATCATTTTTTGTGAATATATAAGTAATTTCATTAAAAGTGGTATCAGAGATTTGATTTGGGCAAGTTCCCTATGGCAATTTTTTTCAGATTTGATGAGGCGTGGCTTCTAGGAGCAGTGAAAGTGAAAAAACATAACTTGTAATCTAGGAATAATTAATTTTTTTTGTCAGCATCGTATTTCTCAAAACACTTTTTTGAAAAAAAAATATTAAAAAAAAAATCTAGAAATTATTTTTCCCCTTGTACACTTGCAGTTGTTAGATTCGTCTCAGTGAGATGATCGTAATAGTGTATTCTATTGGTACACTTTTTTTGGGTGGTAAAAACCTTCCTAGGTTTTATTTATAGTAGGTCCTTTAACTTGAGGAAAAAAAGGGGCACCAAAAACTCCTAAGACTCCTACTGATGACATGGATTTTGGAACTTTAGATTTGATGATTTCTCAGCTGTAAGAGGACATAAAAAACTTAGTGAGGCATGATGACTTTGTTACAATCCAAGATGACATATTAGGGATGCATGAAGAGATTAATGGAGTTCACAGTGAATTGCAACATATCACTATGTAATTGGCTTCCCTCACATCTTAGTTTCATCCTAACAACCCTCCATTTCAACATTCAAATCCTCCTCTCAACAACTCCCATATTGGTATGAAATTGATGTTGCCAAAAGTGGACATGTGTAAGTTTAATGGTAAGGATACTCTTACTTGGATTAACCAAATTAATATTTTATTTGAGCTTCATCAAACCCCTAGTTCTCAAAGGGTAATGGTGGCATCCTTGTATATGGAACCTGAGTAATTCATTTGGTATCACTGGTTATGTGCTAAAAAAAAAGAATGGTGATCCTATTACATGGACTATTTTTACTAAGGAGTTGACAACTCATTATTAGAATAATGTATCTAAGAACTATTTAAGCTAATTATCCAAGCTAAAAGAATATGACTTGTGAAGGATTATATTCATCAATTTCAGAATCTCTCTTTAATAGTGGAAAATATCACTAAGAGAAATTTGATAGATCTATTTTTGGGTGGCCTCAAAGATAGCATACAATACAAAGTTAAAATGTTTATCCCACAATATGTATCAGAAGCTATCCTTAAGGCACGTGTGATAAAATAAAAAGAGATGGTCAAAAGGAAAACTTTCACTACTAGTTGTGATTGTAACTTTCTAGCACCATCATTTCCACAGCCCACCAGATTAACACAACCACAAATTGAGGAGAAGTAAGCCAAAGGGTTGTGTTATGGTTGTGATAGAAAATGGATAAATGACCATCCTTGTGTTGAGAAGAAGCTATTTTATGTTGAAGGTGCCAATGATGATGAAGAGGATGTAGAAGTACATGATGCGGATGTAGAAGTTCTTGAGGAAGAATTTGAAGATTCTCAACATACTATTTCATGCCATGCACTGCCAAGTATTAGTACTCCCCAAAATCTTAAGGTGATGGGTTTGCTTAAGAAATATAGGGTCACTATCTTGATTGATTCTGGGAGCACACACAACTTCATCCATAGTAAGTTGGCTACTTGTTTGAACTATTTCATTTATCTAGTTCCATAATTTTAGGTAATGATTGTAGATGGTAGTACTGTTAGCTATTCATAAAAATGTCATAGTTTTAAGTTAGCCATGGGAGACTAATTATTGGATTCTCCTATGTTTATTATTCTGATGGGTGGAGCTGATATTGTTTTATGAGTCTAGTGGCTCACCACTTTGGACACTATTGAGATGAATTTTCAAGAATTATTCATGTGTTTTCATTTGGAAGAAAGGACATTTGAGCTAAGAGGATTAAAATATCAATCTCCCCAATTTGTTAGCTCCCATAAAATTACAAATATTATTCATAAGGGTGCTAAGGGATTTATAGCTTGCTTATTTTCTATGGAAGTATAACTAGCTTAGCCATCTCCACCTCTTGATCTAAAATAAATAATTGATGCTCATTTTATTAATTTTGGAGACATGCCAAAAGGACTTCCACCTAGTTGCATGAATGATCATGTTATCACACTTATTCCTAGTAGTACACCACCCAACATCAGGCCATATAGGTATCCCTATGCCCAAAAAAGTGAAATTGAAAAGATGGTACAAGAGATATTGGATTGAAGTATCATTTGCCATAGCCAAAGTGAATACTTGTCACTAGTTGTCATGGTGAGAAAGAAAGATGACACTTGAAGGATGTGCCATAACTATAGAGAACTAAACAAGTAAACTATCAAAGATAAGTTTCTAATTCCTATCATTACTTAATTTAGTGGTGCTCTTTATTTTACCAAGTTAGATCTATGTTTCGGGTATCATCAAATTAGGATCCATGATGAAGACATACCCAAAACTACTTTCAGGAGTCATGAGGGCCATTTTGAGTTTTTAGTTATGCCTTTTGGCCTAACAAATGCACCATCTACTTTCCAAAGTTTGATGAATACTATTTTAAGCCATTTTTGAGGTAATTTGTTTTGGTATTCTTTGATGATATCCTCATTTATAGTAAAAATTAGGTAAACCATTTGCAACAAGTGAAATAAGTACTCTCCATTTTGGAGCAAAATTAATTGTATGCCAAACCTTCCAAATGTAATTTTGGGGCTGGTGAGGTTGAATATTTGGGTTATTTGGTATTTTATGAAGAAATGAAAGTGGATCCTAAAAAGTCCAAGCAATGGTAGACTGGCTAATTCCTAAGACACTCAAGCAACTTTGGGGATTTTTGGGACTTACTGGTTATTACCATAGATTTATAAAAAATTATGGTAGTATTGTAGCCCCACTTACCTCTTTATTAAAGAAAGACTCCTTTTAGTGGATTGATGCATCTACTCAAGCATTTGAATAATTGAAATTAGCTATGTGCACTACTCCAGTATTGGCCACTCCTAATTTTTCTAAGAATTTTGTGGTTGAATGTGATGTATCTAGGTATGATATGGATGTTGTACTCATGTAAAAAGGTATACCACTGGCATTTGAAAGTTGTCAACTCAAGGGTAAAAATCAACACAAGACCATCTATGAGAAGGAAATGATGGCCATTTTGCATGTAGTCAAACAATGGAGATGGGTCGTCACTTTCAAGTAAAAATTGATCATGATAGTCTTAAATATTTTTTAGAACAAAGTTTGTCATCTGAAGAACAATAGAAATGGGTAACTAAGATTCTAGGCTATGATTTTGAAATATTCTAAAAAAAAGGCAAGGACAATGTGATGGCAGATGCACTATCCATAAAAGATGAAACAATTGAGGCATTGTTATATGCCATAACCATTTTGTAGGTAGATTGGCTAGAGGAAGCATGATCAGAATGGGAACATGATAGTATTGCTCATGATTTGATTCAAAATCTTTAGTAGGGTTTAGATGGATTTGAAAAATTCACATGGAAAGGTAATGCATTATGGTACAAAAATAGATTGTAACTATGTAATAATTCTCTTCTTAAACAAAAAATCCTTTAATAACTTCATGCAACTCTAATTGGGGGTCATTCAATATTTTTGAAAACCTCATCATAGAATCAAGCAAGATTTTTTTTTGGGAAGGTCTCAAGGGTGATGTCTAAAAATATGTGGCTGAATGTATGATATGTCAACAAAACAAAGGTGAAACCATCAAAACTCTAGGTCTTTTACAACATTTATCTATCCCTAGACATCATTGGGAAGAGGTATCTATGGATTTCATTACAGGGTTACCAAGATATGATGGTCAAAATGTTATCATGGTTGTTGTAGATCATCTCAATAAGTATGCTCATTTTTGTTCATTATCCTAGCCATTTATTTCTAGTAAAGTAGCTTCTACTTTTCTCAATACAGTTCATAAACTGCATGGGACTCCTAAGATCATTGTCAGTGATAGAGATCCCATTTTTACTAGTAATTTTTAGACTGAATTATTTACATGTTTAGGCACTTAATTGGCTCATAGTTCATCCTATCATCCTTAATCTAATGGATAAATTGAGTTAGTCAATAAATGTCTGAAAGGTTATCTCTGTTGTCTTGTTTCCAATAAATAGGATAAATGGGTTCATTGGCTACCACTTGCTGAATGGTGGTATAATACTTCTATTCATAGTTATTCCAAAATGTCTCTTTTTATGTAAATATATGGATACCACCCTCCATCCCTCACTTCCACCTTGAAGGTCCATCCTTAGGTTCATGTAGTTGAAGAACATATTCACCATCAATAGGAAATCCTTGCAAGTTTGCGTGAAAATTTAGCTATGGCCCAAAATTGTATGAAACAACAAGTAGATCAACATAGAAGTGAGAGGCATTTTGACATTGGTGATTGGGTCTTTTTTAAATTATAGACATACAAATAGTTTTCATTGAAGCAACAACAAAAGGATAACAAACTGTCCCCTAAGTATTATGGGCCTTATTAGATCTTGTAGAAAATTGGCAGTGTGGCTTACAAGTTAAATTTTCCTTCATCCACTCACATACATCCAGTATTTCATGTATCATACCTGAAGAAAGTCATTGGACATAGAGTTACCATTCAAATAGAATTACCATAATTAGATGAGCAAGATAAAGTTATTCTTGATATTAAGGTGATCTTTCAATGACACACCAAGTAACTATGTTCTAGAGCAATTATAGAATACTTGATCAAATGGAATAATCTTCCATGTGAAAATGCCACTTGGGAGGATGAAGCATTTGTGCAATAACATATAAAGTTTCCAAAACATTGAGGAAAATGTTGTTTTGAAGGGGAAGGGATTGTTATGCCCTTAACCATTGGTGTGTCTAGGGATATGTGTGGCCAACTTGGGCTTACATACATCTTTTACTTACTTGTTACATTTCTCTATGTTCTTAGATAGGTCAACCTATGGAATAACCTTAGTTAAGTAGATTATATAAAGGAGGTAATAGTTAGTCTTTAATCATCATGTGTGAAGTATTCTACTAATAGTGCATTATTGTGGAGGTTTCCCCCTTGAAGTGGCTTTTCTATATTATCCAGTATTATGTTCTGCTGTTAATTATCACTGTGTAATCTCTCATATTTTATTATTCTATGAAATATAAAATCATTCTGTGTGAATATCTAAGTAATTTAATTATATTTATGGTTACCTATTATGTTTCTTACTTTGTTCCTTACGTTCATTCTCATGTATAACGTTTAGCTTATTTTCTATGTAATTTAATCCAAATACTATATAAATGTTAATGAATTACTAGTTATTCTTACTTCTTCATTAACACATAATATTTCATCCTTATTATACTTTTATTATCTAACCTTTTGTATAAATATAATGTATTATCATAAGTAATAAAGTTTAACCTAGCTATCCTCGTCCTTAGAATGTTTTGATGCTTCAAGAACCTCTATTAACATTTCTATAGTAACATTATTAAGCTAGAGTGAAAAGACAATCTGACATTTGTAGATACCCTTTGTCATTAATGTCAAAGGGGGAGAGAGATCAAATTTATGGATAAGTTATCTGTTGAAAGGATGTTCAACTTGAAATGTGGTTTTCCATAAATATAGTTTGTCATCACTAATAAAGGATGAGATTGTTTCAAGTTTTCATTGATGTCATGTGTTTAATACTATCATTAATGTCAAGGAGAGATTTTTCTTTGTTGTCATAAGCCTGAGGTCATTGATGTCAAAGGAAGTGTGAGGTCCTATGTGTTCAAGAAGGCTAGTTCAGTCTTGGGTAGTGACCTATATGGTCTAAGAAGACTTGGTCAAAAAATAAAGATGGAAGATACTTTGTATTCTATCTCATATATTTTGAGGTGAGTAATGAGCTACAATAGGTGTCTTGAATATCTCATAGTATGCTGCATAATAGGTCTATATGAGGGACTAATCCTTGAGCATGAATATGGATTGTAAAGGCATGTTGAGGCTTCATGATCAGGTTTGGAGGCTTGTGATCTTGTGTAAGCATGGTATAATGGTGTATAAAAATTTTATGAGGTTTTGAGAGTATTAAAATAGGTCTCAAGGTATATTCAAGGTCTAACCTGTAACTGGCAGTTCAAAATCTAACATGTAAAGAGACTTAGTGTGGCCTAATGAGGGGTCAAAGTCAGTTTCCAAGGTGATATATCTCATTTTATTTTTTACATAGGTGTAATAGGTTGTTTAAATAATTATCATTAATTTTAAAGTCTTGAGTTTAAAGAGAAAGCATTAAAATGATTGTTAGGTTGTGGAGCTAAAAGCTTCACTAATGCAAACAGAGGAGGAGATTGCAGAGAGGTTGCTGAGTGTCACAAACACCGGTGTTAGTCAGGCCAACTGACATCGGTAGGGTATAGACAGAAGGGCAACCGACATCGGTCAGGGATCGGCCAGTGTCGGTTACCTCCAGGCAGATAGGGACAGGTGTCGGTCACCTGTGCGATTTAGAATTGCAAGTTTTATGGGCAGTTGGTTAACGAACCAAGTGTTTGCATGTCAAGAGCCAAATTTAGACAAGAAGCTACGGATCTAATTATTATAATTAGATGTCTAATTATTGTTTCCATGAGATCTATTTAAGAGACTCATGGGTTGTATTGTAAAAGTGTTCTAGTTTGAGTTGAGCAAAGTTAGCTCCTTCTGTGTGTGAGGTGAGCAAGGGTGTTCCTCCTAGTTCCACAGTAGTGCCAAGTGTGGGTGCTGGTTTTAGAGAATCAGCAGGATTCTTCAGGGGTGTAGGATCTTGGTCAGCAGGGGTGCATGGCTATATTAGGAGATCTACATGGTAAGTAAGATCATTGATCTGTAGGTGTATGTGTGTGCAAGATCTAGATTTGTAGGTGTGCAAGATCAGGGAAGACAACAACACAACAGGGAGTAGGATCAGGCATGATCTACTTGGAGTATAGTGTGTACTCAGAAAGAAAGCAAAGAGGAAGGCAAGGTAGTTCCTTCCATAAGTAAGATCGTTTGAGTTGTAGGTTGTTGTAGGTTTAGGGGAGATCTACTTGAAGTATGTTTGTGTACTTGGAGTGCATGGAGCACTTGTGGAGTGCGTGGAACACTTGGGTACTGGCAGTAGTGGATATTGGTTGGTTAGAGGTGAACACTAACTCTGTGTTTGAGTTGTGTTGGGACCGTAAGAGAGAGAGCTTTGAGGGAAGATTTATTGTTTATGCCCTAGAGGTGTGGGAGCCCTAGAGGTGTGTAAGGAAGAAGAACTGTGGCAATCTTCTCTATTGTATTTCCTTCTGGAAGAGTTTTAATACAAGTTGTGTATTGTCTCTCATATTTTGTGTTATTTCTAAATTCTAGTTACTTGTTGATTCTAGTTAATTCTGCATATTAAGTTGCTTGTATTTGGTAATCAATTGTGTGCTTCCATTATTTCCCAACAAGTGGTATTAGAGCTAAGGTTACAGGGAGCAGGTTTTGTGTTTGATTACAGGTCACTCTCAGGGGTTTCTAATTGAGTGGGAGTAGAGCAATGGCAGAAGAAAGTAAGCTAAGAATGGAGGAATTGAAAAGCATGAATGGTCAATTACGGTCCTATGGAAAGAAAGAGTAGGTAAAGAAAAATTGTTGGTTTGTGGAAGATCAGCATGAAGGAACTGAAGAAGCAGATGTTGTAGGTGATGTGGCACAAGATGCTCTAGTATGTTTCTTGGATAAAGTAGAATCTTGTTTTATAGATTCTGTTGCCTCTTTCTATGCAGTCTGAAATAGAGTATTTTTCCATGGTAAGGTCCTTAGAGACTTTGGAAAGATTTATTTAGGGGCTAGTGTGCCTTGCCAAAGAATTGGCAAAGGGGAAGTGAAGCTGAAATTGCAGGCGGCCAACACATGGGTGTTGAAGGAGGTCATGTAGGTCCCAGGCTTAGAGATGTTGCTAATTTCTTTAGGGAAGTTGGGTGATGAGAGATGCACAAGAACTCTCACAGCAGATGCACTTGAATTAGCTAGTGGTAAGAAAGTAGGTACTCTTTATCTACTTGCTTATATTACTGATTCTTCTTCTGTTGCAGAGACATGGCTTTGTAGGCTTGGTCACATGAGCAAGAAGGAGATGAATGTTCTTAAGAGGAAGTCAGATCTGTTTGAAAGGCTTAAGAACTAGAAAGCCTTGGTGTTTATGGAAGAGATGGCAGATAGAGATCAGTGGAGAAGGCTGAGTAACTCTAAGCAAAGCAATTTGCATAGGGATTTGATTCAAAAAAAGCTCATAGGTAAAAAGTCATCACTCATAGGTGAACACAAGTACCAGAATTGGTCAAGAGGAATCAGTGTTAAACAGATAGGTGCTGATGCCGATCATGTGCAAACCAAAGCTAGTGATGTCAGGTAGGGTAAGACCAACATCTGTCAGGAGGACCGACGTTGGCAATAGGTAAGACTGATGTTGGTCAGGAGGACTAATGTTGGCAATAGGACACCAACATTGGTAGAGTTGGTAGTCAGGATAAGTGCATGGAAACCAATGTCGGTCGAATGCAGACTATGTAGTGACCGAGGTCGGTCACTGTAACAGATTTTGGGTGGATAGGAAGCTGTTAAGGAGTCTCAAATGCCCATATGGAGGACTTAAGGTGGTAAGTAAGCCTCAAATTTGTTATTCCTCTTCTTTATACTAGTTGCTAATTGTAGAGTAGGAAAGATCCAAGAAACAGTGGGAGCATGGCAGGAATATGATGCAAAACCAAGCGGGAGATTTGGTAGGGTTGCCAGCTAGAAGAAAGCACTGAGAGATGAATGGATACCTTAGTTAAAGAATAGAGAGAATGAACACGTGAGACGGAAGACCAGGTCATATGGTCTTGAGGAAGCTGCAAGACAGTGGTACAGGTTTGATAGGTGGATGACAAAGCATGGCTTTAGTCAATGTCAGGGTAACTACTGTGGTTTGTCTTACTAGGTGGATGATGATTGTAACATTATCCTGTTATTATATGTGGATGGTATGCTAGCTAGTAGGTTTGTACATACAGGGTTTTACTGAGCTAAGGGTAAGGTTAGTTTAGTGGCATGTCATGAGGAATTTGGAGTAGCAAAATTCTTTGGCATGGGGGACATGGGAGATCATAGGGTGATTTTGTCTCCAGTGGGAGCTGATGTGAATCATGTGTTGGTGAGGTTCATTACATAGGATGCAGAATCAGAGCACACTAAGGGTTGGACAGTTCAGTGTCTAAAATCACATGAGGTCTAGTATAGACTTGAGTTTTCCCAAGCAGTGGGAGCTATCAGAGAGTTAGGAGCCAATTCGGGGAAGTGGGTTCTCAGGTATTTGAGAGGGACCAGTAGCAGGGATTCATGCTATGCAGGGTCAGGACTTCACTACATGGGTTTGTAGGTTCAGATGTGGTAGGGTACTCGAATGATAGGAGGTGCACCATAAGGTATGTGGTGGGTGGTCTTCAGGATTGATCTTGAAGAGGGATACAAGCTAGGAAATAGATTAGACAGGGTATAGGTACATGTATAATGCAGCTATTTATCTCTAGGTGGGAGATTATTAGGTTTTAGAGCTAAAAGATTCACTAATGCAAATAGAGGAGGAGGTTGTAGAGAGGTTGCTGAGTGTCATAGACATTAGTGTCAGTCAGGCCAATTGATGTCGATAGGGTACAGACAGAAGGGCAATTGACGTCGATTAGGGATCAGCCGGTGTCGATCACCTCCAGGTAGACAGGGACCGACGTCGGTCACCTGTGCAGTTCAGAACTACAATTTTTATGAGCAGTTAGTTAACAAACCAAGTGTTTACATGTCAAGAGCCAAATTTAGACTAGAAGCTATGGATCTAATTATTGTAATTAGATGTCTAATTATTGTTTGCATGAGATCTATTTAAGAGACTCATGGGTTGTATTGTAAAAGTGTTCTTGTTTGAGTTGAGCAAAGTTAGCTCCTTCTGTGTGTGAGGTGAGCAAGGGTGTTCCTCCTAGTTCCACAGTAGTGCCAAGTGTGGGTGCTGGTTTTGGAGAATCAGTAGGATTCTTCAGGGGTGTAAGATCTTGATCAGCAGGGGTGCATGGCTACATTAGGAGATCTACATGGTAAATACGATCATTGATCTGTAGGTGTATGTGTGTGCAAGATCCAGATTTGCAGGTGTGCAAGATCAGGGAGGATAGTAACACAACAGGGAGTAGGATCAGGTAGGATCTACTTAGAGTACAATGTGTACTCAAAAAGAGAGCAAAGAGGAAGGTAAGGTAGTTCCTTCCATAAGTAAGATTGTTTGAGTTGCAGGTTGTTGCAAGTTTAGGGGAGATCTACTTGAAGTACATTTGTGTACTTAGAGTGTGTGGAGTACTTGTGGAGTGCGTGGAGAACTTGGGTACTGGTAATAGTGGATACTAGCTAGTTGGAGGTGAACACCAACTCTGTGTTTGAGTTGTGTGTTAGGACCGTAAGAGAGAGCTTTGAGGGAAGATTTACGATTTATGCCCTAGAGGTGTGGGAGCCCTAGAGGTGTGTAAGGAAGAAGAATTGTGGAAATCTTCTTTGTTGTATTTCCTTCTGGAAGAGTTTTAATACAAGTTGTGTATTGTCTCTCATATTATGTGTTATTTTTGAATTCTAGTTACTTGTTGATTCTGGTTAATTCCGCATATTAAATTTCTTGTATTTGGTAATCAATTGTGTGCTTCTGTTATTTCCCAACAATGAGTTTGAAGGTCTCATGTGTGTGTAGACTAAAGAGATGAAGACCCAAGAAGGAAATTTCTAATGCTTGTTGAAACATGTGAATATTTAATGGGAAGATAGTATATTTTTGAGAGATTAAAAATTGTCATATAAATTATTTCCAAGCATTAATATGTGGTTTCAAGGATAGAGATGTATGAACAAATGTTAAAAATGGAAACTAGCCTAAAACCCACTCAAAACCCTCATAATGACTCAATAAGGAAGATGTTTTTGGAAAAGGCCTATAATGGATTGGTAATGATATATTTTTTATTTTAAATTATATATTAATCCCTCAGGAATATCTACGTGGTAGTGGTTTGTCAAGAAATTGAGTGAAACCTACAAGAAATGCTTGTTTCTAAAGAAGTTGATATAAAAGATAAAAGTTGCATTAGAACAAGTATGAAAATGGATGAATGGAGTATATTGATACTTTTTTTTATTATAAATTGTGTTATTTTGAAAATTTTTATCCTCCATGTCAAATATTTTGGTCACTCATGTTGACCTATCACTAACTGGGCTAATGGTGAAACTAGTGAGAAAAACTAGTTAGAGTGAGAATGTGTTTAGGGATGACTTGAAATAGATTAGGAATGAATAAAATTTATTGAGTTTTTTTTTAAATACCTATGAATTATATACATATTGGTTATATGTTTTTTATTTCATTTAAAACATTGAAAATGGTGTTCATAAATGACCTGTTTGAGTGAGTTAAGATAGTGAAGGAGTAAGGTTCAAAGTTTGATTCATATGTTCCATATTTTCCATTAAAAATATATATGTGTGTTTTAATATATGATAAGGATATTATAGGATCATTTTAATTCAATTAAATATCTTTTTTTTGTCCTTACAAGTGCTCTAATTCATGTTCATCATGACTGGTTCTCAAGACATAATGATAGTTCTAGGTATGCAAGGTGGAATGAAGAGTTTGAGAATCTTTGATAGGATTAAATGTATCCAATACATTTGAAATTGTTTTTTGAGATTTATATAATCTATAAATTATATATATAAGGTTTAAATTTACCATAATAGGTTTTAATATTAAATCCAAAATGACTTGTCTGCATGTGAGAGAGTAGCTTAAAAAAATTGGTCTGTAAGACCAATTGTTGAACCTAGAATCAATAATATATATATATTTAATGATGATATATAAATAATATAAAAACTATTAATTTTAATTATAAGTGTTTTAATTATCATTAAAATATATAAATATAACACTTATCATGACTTTGTTGATAGGCTTATTGATAGTTCTATGTATTCATCTAACTGATATATGTTTTAAGTGTTTTGCCTAGATTTGAAGAATAAATTACTTATAAATATGTTATGTAGGTCTCAAAGGTTAATTTTTATGTATTTTATTCATGATAAATGTATATACATATGTTTATAGTCAAAGGTTCTTTACTAGGTTTTGTAGCAATCAGATAGTTCTAAGTGAGCATATGAAAGCTGTTGGTTTGAGGTCTTATGAACTATTTTGTGAAATATAATGGACCTAGTGATAACATTGAGGTCATAAAGGATATTTTAATTTTATTTTTTTTTTGGTTTTTTTTTCAATTTTTATTTTATTCTTCATTTATGTGAGATAGACTATTTGGGTGTGTGCAGACCTAATGACATGTAGTCCCAATGACATGGTTTAAGGAGTGATATAAG
>JARHVA010001920.1:1417500-1485000 GCA_037957365.1 Torreya grandis
AAAGGGGACGTATAAAAAAAAGAAATAATTTATATATAAATTAGACATGCAATACTATGAATCTGATTTTAGAATTTATTGTGTGGTTGCATGAGATCACTTTGAATCAAGAACATGATTTCACATCCACATGGGACAAGTCCATTTTATGTAGATGAATTCAACCCTTGTTAGTGTCTATAGGGTGCATCGATGTCTGGTAGGTTTTTTTATCTATGTGTAGAATCTTAAAGGTTTTCCTTCACCTATGAGTCTTTATTATGTAATCAAGGTCATGAGTTTAAATTTAGAATCCATTGTGCACATTATTCTTCACTTGAAACCTTATTTCAATAGATAGTGAGGGATAAATAGAATAAATGGGATAAATGGGCTAGTCTCTAAAGTTGTGTTTGACCGTAACACTCCATGTGTTGAAAATTTACTACATAGAATTATTTTAAGAGGGATCATACTCCATGTAATTCTCCCATACTATGGTGGTGTGTGTGAAATATCAATGTAATTTTGTATTCTAGTGAAATCAAGGTGTGATTAAGTGCTTCAATAATAGATTGTGACATAGGAGGTGTATTTAGACTTAGCTCAAGGCTATTTGGGCTATTTGCACTTAGAATTTGGAAGAATATATGCTTTATTCTTAATGTGTAGTTAGAATAATTATGGTGTTTACAATATAGAATCATCTTACCCACTAGTGAATAAATGAATGGAAATTATGAGTTTATAGTGGTATTTTAGGAAATTCCTTAGATGAAACTTGAAAAATGTGAGGTACAACCTAGTATGTTAATTTTAATTTTATAAATTATCCAATGTTTAGTGATAGGGCACAACCAACAAATTCAAATAGTGTTAGCAAGTGGGATAGTCCTAAAAGAATGACCATTTATAAAGAGTAGAGATATCTAAATTAGATATGTGAATCATTATAATAGTGATTTTAAGTTATTTAGAATAAATACTAGGATCATCATGTATCATAATTTCTTGAAGATAAGTGTGATCCACTTATAAATAGAGAAACAATAGTTCAAAATCATAGAATTGGGCATGAGCCAATTATGTATAAATGGATCATCACAATTTCATTATTTTATCATTAAATTTTAATTTTAGTGACTACGTTACCCATCCCCCCATTTATTCTAGTATTGTATAAATGTATACTAGAATCAAATAAAAAGAGTTGTACCTTAGCTTACCTACATAGGTTTAGATATAGGCCACACATTGAACTATGATTCATGCAAAAACCAATAATGAAACATGTATAGATCAATCCTTATGATATAAATTTTAAAGTAAAGGTAAGAAAACTTATAGATCAAATAACAAGGAATGAATACACTTACTTTGGTATGTGAACCATTGTGTTTTATGGTGCAAAATTAGTAATTAGAGAGGGTAAAATCCTTAGATATTTTTTTATTTGTTGAAACCCTTGGATTGGAATATGCATGCCATAGTATTCATTAGAAAGAGAGTGTGATTAAGAAATTAAGATGCACTTGAGTCCATTATCACATAACTCAAGGTATTAAGGTGGTTTGGAATCCATTTATGGATTCTAGTAGATCATTTTGGTGTAAAAATACCATGATTTGATTCTAGTGTATACAACATAGAGAATGAAATGAGTTGACATTATTTCTTCAAAATTGGTACAAATTTGAGTAATTAAGTGATCATGTACCATGCACATACCTCTAATCTAATATATTAGTATATTTATTATGATAACTGAGTAACATTAATTGAATTTATAGGTAAAACTATGTAATATTATGCAACACATGTAGTGCATGATTCTCCTATATGAGCATACTTTTATGATAATATATGCACAAATACTATAATAATTTCTAATTACCTACTAAAAATTATTTTTTATACTTAGTGAGACTATAATAATTATAAAAAAAATCATTTCCAGGTGTTGGGAAGATAGTGCATTATTATGGACAAACTTGACATGTGATTCTATCTAAATAGAGTGTTTTTTAATTTTTTTCTAGATAAAAAGTGGGTATGAATTGTGTTCAACTAATAAAACGTTATCTTTTCCTATATGTGTGATGATTTTTTTCATCTTAGCCTCTATGACAAGCCATTATTTATTCCCCCTATCTTGAGGTGAGTTGCGAAGCCTTCACAATAACTTAGCTCAAAAGAAAAATTTATCTTAATGATGTTATATAAAATATTTAAATTTAAAATAGTAATGATAAAATTAAAAAACATGGAATAATTTTGATAATATGAGAATTTTTTTATATATGATACATGTATAACTAACAATTTATAGTGTCATGTTTAGATAGATGTTAGCAATGAGAAACATGGTGAATAATTGTCATATAATGAGTAATTTAAATTGATATATAACAAATTGGAGGAAGATGCATGATGTGGATCATAGCATCATAAAGATGTATAATTTTCATGTTATTTCAAAATGAGAAAATAAACACAAATAAGAGTAATGGCCATGATGTACAAATAAAAGCATGTAAAACACTCAAGAAAGCTAAGGGGTCACATTCAAGGGACATGTTTAAATTTCACTCAAACACAAATAATCATACAAAAAGGTGTAAAGCTGAAAATAAGGACATGTTCAAATCTCCACAATCTAGAGAAAGGCACTCAAGGTATCCAAGATATATAATAACATAACATGAATAAAAATAATGAAACACTATAATCATGCATGAATAAGTAAAATCAATCTACATAATAAATTTTAAACAACCCAAGCTATCCAATAATATAGAAATGTGAAATTAAATGAGAAAATTGAGACACATTTTGTACAATGAAATGTATTATAGTATGAACAATAGGGATAGTCAAATAATGATAAAACTTATATAAAAATATACCTATAGTGAAATTATTGTTGTCACTTGAACTTACACCCAATGAGGAGATGATACAAGATTCTCCTCATTTAAGTGAGATAATGTAACCACGTCAGGGATGTGGGTATCCCTTTTAGGAGGTGGATCTCTAGATTAGGGGCTAGCTCCCCTTAATGCATCACTAAACCTCATATTATTACTCCTAACAATTGGGGGATGAAAAGGGTTAAGGATGATTGAAAGTAAACCTACTCTATGGGAAGTGATACACCAAATGTTTTCTCTACTCACACTATTTGACATGCAATTTGAACCAAGAGAAGCCTAACATACACTCCATCCAATAACATCCTTCCCTCTTGCATCAATGTTTCAACATGGGGTCTTAGAATTTGCTTAGGCTAGGAAGAATTAGACAATACTAATTTTAAGACACACTATTGAATGGGATATTCACTACACCTACAACTCCATTTGACACTTCTTGTTAACCTACAAATAGAATTTTTTGAACTCGCAAGGTACTAAGAAAGTTGACATGTGAATGTAAACTATGATACACTTGCACAAGATGGAAACCATCACATACACCTAGAGAATTCTTGAATGAGGTAAAAAAATATATTTTATTGGTTTAAGGAAAAATTTGGTAGGGCTTCACCAAACCCAAGTGGAGAGATGCATACAATAGCCAAGAAGGCTCAATTTATAGAAGATATGAGAGAGAGAGAAGGGGAGTCCAAAAGTCACTTAGACATGTGTCAAAAATGTGAAAATTAGTTAAAAATGCATGAGAGAGAGGTATGGGGTGATCCATGTCATGTCAAGAGTTACAAATGTCATCTCCAATCATCCAAGACCTACAAGGTGGTTAAGAAACTCCTTTTTTAAGCATATAAAATTACCCATCATGATTGGCCTTCCAAAACTAACCTAACTCTACAATTGATCAAGTTTGATGATGGATCTAAGTAGGAGGAGTTACTAATAATCCCTCATATGAATTGGAGAGGCTCTCGACCCTCCCTATCATTTTGGACATGCATGATCATAATTGGTAGTCCTAAAATAACTCTTTTCCCTTCACCTCTCACACTTGGCACCCAAAAAATCTTTAAACATAAAATATAATCCATAAAATAAGATTAATGACATGTTTCATAAGTTTCCATAGCATCAATTAAAAAACAAACAAGCCTCAAAAGGCTTTCCAAATGAAGATTCACTATTTTCTCTATGTTTTCCTTAGTTGGCTCACTAGATTGGTGAAAATGAGAGAGTTGGTACGAAAACTTAGGAGATTATACACTTGATAAATTGACCATGAGGACTTATAAAAATTCTTAATCTTCCCTAAAAAATTGATTTGGTCTCTTGAAAATTCACCATGCCTGCACAACACAAAAAATGGTCAAAATAAGCCTTGTTTTGCCCTATTATGTATAGATTTGTACAATATAATCAAATGTATCTGATATTAATATAGTTTAAAAAAAATTATATTCATAAATTATTGTCAAATTCATCCATATATATTCACTGTTAGGCTCATTATCACCATCAGGTCCTAAACTAGGGTTTGAGAGGGTTTTGGAGTGACTAGCCTTCCTATCCTTTATTCATAAAGATGTTAAGTTATAATTACATAAAAATTACATTTATGTATCCTTAATTACCCTATACACCTTATACAAACATCTCATGGTCCCATTCAAATGATCATGGAAGTTATGAGCATTCCAACTTGGCATTTGAGCTCTTCTTATGCATTCTGTGAGGTCTATGAAAGTTTTTAAACCCAAAATATATTATTAAAGGATATACCTTAAAAAATTAGTTAATAATCCTATATAATAACCATATAAACATGCATTAACCAATATAATTTCTCCTTTTTAACTAGAAATGATGAGTGACCCTATTTTGAGAATAGGCCTAGACCTTGTCTACACCCTTGGCTAAAATTGAGGCTCTAGTGGATTTATTTTACTATTATAATGATTTAAAAAATAAAAATTGATCCCATAAGCATGATAAAATAACTTATTAATATTAAATAAGGTCCAAATTTAAAATGACCCTCATTACCAAGTTACTTCCTTATCATTCATTGTTATGGTAACTGCAAACCTCTTTATGTAGGGCACCCTATTTGCTTAAAAGGATTATATAAAGGTGTTTTAGGTATACATGGATGTGTTAAAGATTATAAAACCTTAAATTTGTCCTTTATTTCCTTTTATTTCATCATTTTACCATTTTCCCTTCAAACTATCTCCTAATGCATGACAAAACTGCCCTTGCTCTGAGACAAAATAGAGAGGGTTTACACTATTAGATTTGGAAAATTTATGATTTTAGAACCTTATTAAACCAAAAATTATGGGTTTTAAAAAAAATTATCTTTTAACTCATCCATTAGACCACCAAAATATTCTAATTTTCTAGGTAGACTTTATGAAGGAGACAAACTATGAAGGTAGGTAGGGGATGGACTATTTTTAGAGGTTTAATGGTTTTATTTGAGATTGATTAGGATATGTAAGGATAATTAATTAATACCATAATGTATTCAAAACATTTCCTATATATTTACCCTTCAAACACCTTCTTATGCCTTTGGAGTTATAGACTAGGTCTTTAATTACTTAAGAGGAGATCACTGTTTAGGCTTTCATGTAGGTGACCTCTGAGCTTGATTTATGTTTTTGGACATCATAAATAATTATTTTTATGTTTATAAGCTAATGTGAGTGTTTAATAATCATACTTAAAATTTTAATTTCAACCCCTTGTACCATGCATCCCTCATCTCAAGATTAGGCCATTGTTTGTATGGACTAAGACAGGCCTGGAGGTGTTGGCTGTAGGTTAGTTTGAGCTTTAGTTGATACTTAGACCATATTTACATATTATTAATACATTATTTTCATCTTAATTCTTTTAAATTACCTATAAATCCTTCAAACAAACATTAATTCCATGTTTTGGTCCTTAATAGGACATCTCTGCCTTGACTGCACTGAGACTATGTACATGCATGTATGTGCATCGTTGGTAAGATTTAGGCCTAGTATATGGTGTATTTAGGTTATTCATAATATTATTAAGGTATATTATCTTTAATTTAACCTTGTATCCACTTTATAAGTTCCAAATGAACTATAATTTTCAAATTTCCTCCTTACTACCAACATACCCTACTTTGATTGTGTTTATGCATTTTAGGCCTATTATAGGTGTATGTTTGGACTAGCCTAATGATGCTTTGGTTATATTTAAAGGATTTTAATCTAAAAAAATATTAAACCTCCTTTATATTTCAAGATAATCTCAAAACTTCATCTTCCAACTCACTGTTTGCAACCCTGCTGTAGGTAGTTGTTCTCAGTCCCCTGTACGGATAGGGGAAAGGTTTAAGAGGTCAAAACATAAACTCCACTTTTTTCATGAGATGAAAGGTTTATATTTGTCATATCATACTATATTTTCCAATTAATTCTTGGATTTTCATTTAATAAACTCTTAAAATTTCAAAAGGTTATCATTCCTTCCATTTCCTGTAGACAACACTGAAAACCATTAGTGTATTTATTGGCAATTTTGGAGGTCTCAATGACCACCTTATTCCTACATTTTTGACCTCAAATTTGTCATAGATATAGTATGTGGATATTGATACTGAATAATTTTTTTTGGATCATTTAAATACTCTTTGGATATGATAAGAACCATCTCCAAAAACCTTAGAAACCTCTATTTAGTCCACTTAGGGACAGAGAGACCAAAATCATATTTACTTTCTCTTGACCTCTCATAACACCTTTGACCCTTCTCTATCAAGATAAAACCTCTCCAAAGTTCAATACAAGTAACTCTAAAGGCTTGAGACCATTTTTAAGGTTGTTTACCAGTCATGATGATGTCAGGAGGGGTCTTTAATGGAGGTTTAACTATAATATGTAGGCAAGGGTAGAAAAGAGCAAAAGTGTACAAGGTTAAGATTCTCAAAAAAACTCCAATGCATTTGATATCATTAAATTAAACAAAATTTATTAAAAAAAGTGAAATAAATTTAAAAAAAACTTAAATGGCACTCGTAGGTTGTCATTATCTTAGTGAGGCTAGCAGTGAGGAAGGGCTACACATTGAGAATGGCTATGAAATTGTATGAGTTGAAAAATAGTTCCAACCTTTATAAAATAATAATAAAGGCTCTAAAACTATTATATAAAATCCAATTATTACATACCACATGGAAAATATCTTTTAAAACATCTGAAGTAGCTTCAAGTGAAAGAAAACTAATTTGGAGCACCCACAAGCCTAGAAGAGGCTTTTCTTAGACATTGAGATTTCCAAAAAAAAAAAAAAGCACTTGTAAGTATTTAAAGTCATTTAGGAACACTTGAAACACATAAAAACATCAATCCAAAGCAAGAAAACTTGAAACAGGTTCAAAAGGAGACCCCTTCATGGTTTAACATGCATAAAAAGCTACTTGGAGTGTTAGCCATTGTTCATAAAGGATGTTATAAAAAATATAAATTTATTTTTATGAAAATTAATATCAATTATATTAAAATCCACCCACATAATCACTCCTCCCAACTCCATCTATACTATCCACACCAAGTGCTTGAAGTTGACCCTTCTTTGCTTGCCAAGAGAAAATGGGGAAAATAAGTTGAAGATGAACTTTTTTGAATTATAATTGGAAAAAAAAACATGTAAATTGGTTTTTTTATGTGAAGATACACTCCACCCACGTTTTTAGCTGAATATCAGATCATGGGAACCGTACAAGTGCCCAAAAGGGCCTAAAAACAAGGAGAAACTCCCATTTTTGACTATAAATGAATATTGGATGACATATGACTTATCATGACATTATATTGACCTATTAAACATTTAAAATAACCTTGGTGACCAATTTTCCCTCTTTGATATCTGTAAAAGTTAATTAATAGGCTAGAAAGTGGCCAAAAGACCCCTTTTTGCACATGAGACATTACAAATGACCAATTTATGACTTGTAAACATATTAAAACATGTAAATGACAACCTCATAACATTTTAAACATAATTTTATCCTTTTATTACCTTTTACTATAGTTGACCAACTTTGACTTTGGTTGACTAGGCCATTTCAAGGGGAATGAGATTAGATAAGGACTAGGACAAGGCCAAGTAAGATGTATAGAACATTATGAGATCCTTATAGGAAATTTATAAACCTTATTAAATATTTTAAAATAGTATGGGTTGACCCCATTTGACTATAAGTGAAATTTGGTCAACAATTTGGTAACTCCTAGGGGTAACATTCTTGCCTATGTTAAGAACTAGTAGCCTTATCCTATCCATTGGGAAAGGGAGTTAGTATAATATTATAAATAAAAGGACAAAACCTTAGATAGACCAAAAATATGGATAATATTACTCCAAACACACAAAGGGAAATAAGAACATATAAAATACCCAATAAAACACAAAACAAGGACACACTTGTGCTACTAAGCACTCAATGAAAGCAAGGAACAACTGAAAGCAAACTAATATGTACATCTAACCTAATAATACCTCCATTTTTGGATCAAAAATTAATTACCTTAGGTCTCCTTCCTCACTAGATGAGTGAGGATGTCAAGCATGCTTCTTTTTAGATGGGGTGTTAGATGATTCTTGCCTTCTTTTTTCTTTTTGTCTTTGTAATTCATCCAATGGAGTCATCTCCCATACATTATCAAAGTAGGTAAGGTCCTTTTGAACCTTGAAACATGATTCAAACTATTGTCCCCTCATATTTCCATAAAAATTTTGTGTGTCCATGCATGGGATAGCTTATTGGAAGTCAATATCTCTTTGAAGGATCTCATCATCCTTCTTAATGGTCACAATGTCTTTAAACTCTTCAAAGGGAATTATATCATGACAATGTGGAAGTGTTAATTTCTCACATTATTCTTGGAAGTTGGTGGAGGTAGATTCATAGGAGGTTATTGAATCAAACTTCAAATCATCTTCAAAAAGCCCAGGACCATCATACACTACTCCATTATGATCTAAGCTCTTTTTATGATGATGTTCCTCAACACATACATCCTCTCCAAAATCTTGGATTTGTTTGTCTAAGAGCTTAGTTTTCTCAGATTACTCATACTCTTGGAACATTTGTATATAAATATGCCACATTTCCTCCTTTTGAGACACATTTTCTTTCTTGTCATGGCTAGTTTACTCCAAAGGATTTTTAGGTTCTTTGTGGGATTCAAATTCATTACATATTCTCTCAAATATCTACCATAGATCATCATCCTTAGGCTAGTTTGCATCATGAAAAGGTCAAACAAAAGAGAACATTTCCTTTTCTTCTTTTGAGTCCAAGAGAACTTCTTTCAAGGCATCTTTTCCAACACAAGGAGGATCTTCTTCCTCATCTTCACAACCTAACTTCTCCTCATCAGCATTCATCCCTTCTTCATCTTCAATCCAATCTAAGATTTCAATCTCATCATCCCTCTTAGTGACATCAACATTAGGCACTTCAAAAATAGGGATCTTGGCCAAAGGGTATTCCCAAGTAGCAATGCAATTCTTAACATTAAGAGGGAAACCTTGATTATTTATAAGGGGTGGAAAGATGGGTTCAATGGCTTATTGAGGAAGGGTGGGAAGGAGTTGAATGGTTTCAAGTTTATCTTCCATAACAACTTATCCACCTAAGCATGATTTATCACTTTCTTCATGAGCTACCACCACCTCTTATCATCTTGGGAAGGTGGGTTCAAAGGTTATAGTGAAGGAGTGAATGATATATTTATTAAAATTGAAGCCTCTTTGGGGTTGGCATCTTGATGGTAACTTAGGGAAGTGGGCTTTGAGAGTTCACCTTTAGCTACCATAATAGATCTTATCAACATCTAATTGGTCAATTCAAGATCCCTTTCAAGATGAGCTTCAAAAGCTAAAATCTCTTTCTCACTATGTCCTTAAAATGTACCAACCTACTCCACCATGATATCCTCCTTCCCTTGGCTAATTTCTTGAATGGGTTTCCAAGAGGATAAGTTTTGGGTAATGGACAAATAATTTGGGACACTTTGATACTACCAATATGGAGTTGGTTCATGAGATCTCAATCTCTCCTTTAAATGGAAAATTAGGCCACAGACATCAATCATATCATAGGTAAGATTTTTCCAATTATCCCCCTCTATAGGTATCCAATCCATTTTGATTTTTTCTAAAGAATTTCTTACACTCCTAGTAAAAACACTATGAATGACTTGGCCATCTCCATATCTAATGTCAAGGTCTAACATGTAGTCTTGGTAGCCAAGAAGTTTTTTTTTGAAACTAATAATAATATTATTTGGAGATGGACTAGGTGGACTATGTGGAGTACAATATGGGGAGGAATGATTATAGGAAATATAGGGCTCATGACAAGGTTGAACAAGGACCTATTCATAATTAGGATGGATAGGCAAAGTAGGGTAAGTTTCACCCACTTGTGTTAGGATAAATTTGACATAAAGGTAATCCATGACTTGTGAGAAGTATGTAGAGCAAGATTTTTTTTTAATAAGAATACCTAAGTTGCTTTACCAATATATTCATATGTGGAGTCTCCATTGGTGTTTAGTAAACTTACCTTCAAAAGCTGGTATCTTGAGAAGAATACCAAAACTTCTCAAGGAATGGAACTCTTATCCCACTGAGCATGAAAAAAACTATTGTCACTTGAACTTTCACCCAATGAAGATATGGGACAAGCTTCTCCTAGTTCAAGTGAGACAATGGAACCACCTCAGGGATGTGGGTATCCATATTAGGAGGTGGATCTCTAGATTAGGGGATAGCTCCCCTTGATGCATCACTAAAGGTCATATTCATACTGCTAACACTTAGGGGATGAAAAGGGTTAAGGTTGAATAAAATTAAAATGACTCTATGGGAGGTGATACACCAAATATTTTCTCTAATCACACTCTTTGACATGTACTTTGAACTAAGAGAAACCTAACATACACTCCATCCAATGACATCCTTCCCTATTGCATCAATTTTTCAACATGGGGTCTTAGAATTGGCTTAGGATAGGAAGACTTAGACAATAGGAATTATAAAACACACTATTTAATGAGCTATTCAATACACCTATTAATCCATTTGACACTTCTTTCTAACCTAAAAAGAGAAGTCTTTAAACTCACAAGGTATTAATAAAGTTGACATGTGAAGGTAAACTAAGATACACTTGCATAAGACCAAAACCATTACATACACTTAGATAATTCTTGAATGAGGTAAAAAACTATCTTTTATTGATTTAAGGAAAAAATTTAGTATGTATTTGTGATACCCAAGTGGAGAGATGCATATAATAGCCAAGAAGGCTCAATTTATAGAAGATATGAGAGGAGAGAGAGGAGAGTCCAAGAGTCACTTGGACATGTGTGAAAAATGTGAAGATCAGTTAAAAATGAATGAGAGAGAGGGATGGGGTGATAAATTTCATGTCAAGAGTTACAAATATCATCTCCAATCATCCAAGACTTATAAGGTGGTCAAGAAAACTACCCCTCATGATTGGCCTTCCAAAATTACCATAACTCTACAATTAATCAATTTTAATGATGTATCTGAGTAGGAAGAGTTACTAAGAATCCATTACATTCATTGGAGAGGATCCTAACCCTCCCTATCATTCTGGCCATGTATGATCATAATTGGTAGTCCCAAAATAACTCTTTTCCCTTCACCTCTCACACTTGACACCTAAAAAATCTTCAAACATGAAATATGATCCATAAAATAAGAGTAATGACATGTATCCTAAGTTTTTATATCATAATTTATAATAAACAATACTTAAAAGTTGTTCCAAATGAAGATTCACCATTTTCTCTAAGTCTTGCCTAGCTGGCTCACTAGACTGGCTCTAGGTAAAATGAGAGAGCTATTATGCATGCTTAGGATATTATAAACTTGATCCAATGACTATTAAGACTAAAAACAAGTATTAATATTCCCTCTAAAAGTGATTTGGTCTCTTGGAAATTCACCATGCTTGCACAACACAAAAAATGATCAAAATAAGCCTTGTTTTTCCCTATTACATATAGTTCCATATAATATAATCCCATGGATCTGATACTCATGGAGTTGGAAATAGCTTATCTTCAGCACTTATGGTCAAATTCATCTATCTAGATTCACTTTTAGGCTCATTTTCACCATCAGGTCCTAAAATAGGGTTTTAAAGTGACCAACCTTCTTAGCCTTTATTCATAAAGATGTTATGTTATAATTCCATAAAAATTAAACTAAGGGATCCTTAAGGACCCTCTCCACCTTATACAAACATCTCATGGTCCCATGAAAATGGTCATGGAAGTTATGAGCATTCTAACTTGTCATTCAAGCTCTTCTTATGCATTCTGTGAGGCATGTTAAAGTTTTTAAACCCAAAATGTATTATTAAAGGATATCCCTACAAAAAAATAATTCATACACTTTTATAATCACTCTATAAACATTAATAAAGAACTATAATTGCTCCTTCGGAACTATAAATGAAGAGTGACCCTATTTTGAGACTAGGCCTATACCTTGTCAATAGGTCTGTTTGCACCCTTGGATAAAATTAAGGATGTAGTGGATTTATTTTCCTATTATAATTATTTAACACATAAATAATTATCCCATAATAATTATAAAATCACTTAGGAATCTTAACTAAGGTCTAAATTTAAAATGACCCTTCTTACCAAGTTACTTCCTTACCATTCCTTGCCATGGTGACTACAAACCTCCTTGTGAAGGGTACCCTTTTTGCTTCTAAGGATTATATAAAGGTGTTTTAGATATCTATGGATTTTTTACATCTTATACAACCTTAAATTGGTCCTTTGTTTCCTTTTGGTTTGTCATTTCACCATTTTTCCTTCAAATTATTTCCTTATGCATGACAAAACTACCCCTACTTTGAGACAAAATACAGAGGGTTTTAACTATTATATTTGGAAAATTGATGATTTTATAACCTTATAAAATACCAAAGGATGGTGTGTACTAATTTTTATATTCTAAATCCTCCATTATATCACCAAACTCTTCCAATTTTCTAGGCAAACTTTATGAAGGAGACAAATTATGAAGGTAGGCAGGGGATGGACTATGTTTGGAGGTTTATTGGGTTGCCTTGAGATTTATTAAAATATGGAAGGATAATTAATTCATAATATAATTTATTTAAATAATTTAATATCTATTTACCTCTCAAACACCTTATTTTCCTTTAGATTTATGGACCAGGTCTTTAATTGCTTAAGAGGAGATCACTATCTAAGCTTTCCCGTAGGTGACCTCTAAGCTTGGTTTATATTTTTGGAAACCATAAAAAATTAATTTTATTTTTATAATCTCATAATTTTTTTTACTCATAATATTACCAATTTTAATTTCAACCCCTTGTACCAATGCATCCCACATCCTAAGATTAGGCCATTGCTTGTGTGGACTGAGACATGCCTGTAGGTGATTGTTGTAGGTTAGTTTGAGCTTTAGTTGATACTTGGACCATATTTACATTTTATTAATCCATTATTTCCCCCATAATTATTTTAAATTACCAATAAATACTTCAAACCAACATCAATTCCATGTTTTGGTCCTTAATAGGACATCTCTGCCTTGACTGGACTGAGACCATGTTCATGCCTATATGTGCATCTTTGGTAAGATTTAGGCATATTATATGGTGTATTTAGGTTAATATTGATATCATTGAGGTATATTATCTTTAATTTCACCTTTTATCTACTTTATAATTTTCAAATTGAAGTCTGAGTTTCAAATTTCCTCCTTACTATCAACATACCTTGCTTTGATTGTGTTTGTGCATTTTAGGCCTACTGTAGGTGTATTTGGCTTGATGTTTAGATGAAAATAATGATTATTTGGTTATATTTGAAGGATTTTCATATAAAAAACTATTAAACCTCCTTTATATCTTAGCATAAGGTCAAAACTTCATCTTCTAACTCACTATATGCAACCATGTTATAGGTAGTTGTTCTCAGTCCCCTGTATGGACAGGGTATAGGTTTAAGAGGTCAAAACATAAAATTTTCCTTTGTCATTAGATTAAAGGTTTAGATTTGTCATATAATACTATATTTTAACATTCATGCTTGGATTTTTCTTCAATAAAATCTCAAAATGTCAAAAGGTGATCATTCCTTCCATTTCCTGTAGACAACATTGAAAACCATTAGTGTATTTATTGGCAATTTTGGAGGTCTCAATGACCACCTTCTTCCTATATTTTTGACCTAAAATTTGGAATAAATATAGTATGTGGATATGGATACTAAATAAATCAATTTGGATTATTTAAATACTCTTTGTATATGATAATCACCATCTCTAAAAACCTTAGAAACCTTTATTTAGTCCATTTAGGGACTAAGAGACCAAAATCATAATCTCTTTCTCTTGACCTATCACAACACCTTTGACCCTTATATATCAAGATAAAACCTCTAAAAATTTAAATACAAGTACCTATAAAGTATTGATACCTTTTTTAAGTTTGTTTACCAGTCATGATGACATCAACATGCGCTTTCAATAGAGGTTTGATTGTAATATGCAGGCAAGGCTAGTAAAGAGAAAAAGTGTACAAGGTTAAGATTATCAAGACACCTAAAATGAATTTTATAGCCTTAAATTGAAATATAATTATTAAAAAAATGTGAAATAAAGTTAAACAACACCTCTAATGGCCCTTGTAGGTTGTCATTATCTCAGTGAGGGTTGGTAGTGAGGAAGGGCTACACATTTGAGCATGACTATGACATTGTATGAGTTAAAAACTATTTAAAAACTTTATAAAAGAATAATAAAGGATCAAAAATTCTTATATAACATCCAATTCTTCCATCCCATGTGGAAAATCTCTTTAAAAATACTTTAAGTAGTTGTAAGTGAAAGAAAACCAGTTTGGAGCACCTGCAAGCCTAAAAGAGGCTTTTCTTAGACATTAAGATTTTAGAAACAATAATTAAAATGGGTATGTATTTTTAAAAATTTAGAAACAATATAAACACATAAGAAAATCAATCCAAATCATGAAAACTTGAAACAAGTTCAAAAGGAGACACTCTAATGGTTGAACATGCATAAAAAGTTGCCTAGAGTGTTAGCCATTGTTAATAAAGGAGGAGAAATCAAATTTAAAGTTATTATTATGAAAATTAATTAAACTTATATTAAAATCCACCCCCATAATCAATTTTTCCAACTCAACTTGTACCATCCACACCAAGTGCTTGAATTTGACCCTTCTTTATTTGCTATGAGAAAATGGGGAAAATAAGTTTAAAATAAACTTTTTGGAATTTTCCTTGGAAAAAAATGTGTAAATGGGTTTGGGTAGGTGAAGATACATTCCAAACATGTTTTTATCTAAATATCAGATCATGGGAACTATACAAGTGCCCAAAAGGGCTTAAAAACTCCCATTTTTAAATTATAACTGACTCTTGGCTGACATCTATCTTCCCCTGACATGATCCTGACCTCTTCCACCTTGTAACTAACCTTTGTGACCAATTTTCCCTCTTTGATATCTGTATAAGTCAATTAATAGGTTATAAAGTGGCCAAAAGACCCCTTTTGCACATGAGACATAATAAATAACCAATTTATGACTTGTAAACATATTAAAACATGTCAAGGACCACCTTAGAAAATTTTCAACATAATTTTATCCTTTTACTACCTTTGAATAGAGTTGACCAACTTTGAATTTGGTTGATTAGGCCATTTAAAGGGGAATTAGCTTAGATAAGGACTAGGAAAATGCTAAGTAAGATGTATAGAACATTATGAGACCCCTATAAGACATGTAGAAACTTTCTTCAAGAGTTTAAAATAGTAAGGGTTTATCTAATTTGACTAGAAGTCAAATTTGGTCAACACTTAGTAAGGTGTAAAAAATTTGTATAATTACTATGAATAGATTTAATTTGAAAAAGTAGAGCCTACATTCATTAGGATAAGTCTGTTGGAATCAAACAAGAGCATAGTGTGTGACTATATAGATTGTAGCAATTTTATTTATGTATAGATCCTATGTCTAGTAAAATATCACCACCTTTAAATAATTTTGTAAGTGACAACCTATATGTTCTAAAAATCAATCAAATACACTTGTGAATCATATTTTATATAAAATTAGATATAGAGAAGTATTGCATATACTGAAGCACAAATCAACTGTATGCAAATAAATTATACATATCATACATAGGTCCAAATTTTATAATGTTATATATATTTTTTCATTTATTTCTTATATTTTTAAAATATATTTTAAAACCAAAAAATGGACATACTAACCAATGACTCCCACAAGATCCTCATAATCAATGTGTCATGTGTCTAGCATAGGAATTATAACCACTTATGAATAGAAAGTATCATGCCCTATGTGAGAATTGATCTATACTCAAGATTTATAAATTGATATGATTATATAACATAATTTCCAATATCATTATAATTGGTTGTATTATTTAGTGTATTTTATTTATCATTATACACTCTAGGACTCTTCATAGCCTATCATGTAGGGAAAGAGCTAATTATTGGTGTTATTTGTGGAACACTTTTAATGGCTTGTAATATCAATCTAGGATGTGCTAGTCTAGGGATTAGCTCTATAAAATTTATGATAATTATATGTTTAAGTTTTATTTAAGGACATTTGTCCTTGGATAATGGACCATTTGATTCTAAATTTTCTGATCAGGTTGAAACTTTTAAGGTTGTTCAACTAAAATTTGTTGTGTAGGAACAATGATCTTTGATTAGAGGGGATATTCATATGGACTACCATGAAATTTAATATCCTCATTAACAAAAATGTATCTAGATAAGATTTATACTATAGAAGGAAATAAACAAAGATGTTAAATCTAAGGATGTTCTAATAACATATCAAATACTATTGCACTATATACTACCATAAACTTGGTGGCCTTATGTGATGGACTGACCTATAATGGTAATGTGATCTCAATAATATAACTATGAATATGGCCATTGAATAAATATATTACTATTATTATAGGAAATATTTTCTTATGTGTATCAAAATGTGATAGTACACATATTCATACTTGAACCATTATCACTAGGATACTCTTTATAGGTTGATGATCAATGTAAGCTTAGATTAATAAAGAGTGTAAATCAAAAAAATCATATATTATATAATTATTTTCAAATGTGATAAGTGGTCTAGATGGAGTGTAACATGATATACACCAATGATTACATTAAAATGATTATGTGCCTCTATATACGATTGATAAAAAGTTGGTGGAAGATGTACATTACATGTGCAATGCACTTTTGATTTGTTTGTTATTTCTTGACATGTGTCTATTTAACCCTCAATATTATTGGTGTGGTATAGATAAGGTTAATAAGATATAAGTAGTTTAAGCAAAAGGGTAATAAGCTAATCTATAACAATCAATTAATAGAAAACCTAAATAAATAATATTATGAATTTATAAAACTAAGATTACTAAATATAGTAAAGTAAACCTATTGAAATATATTTCAATAAATAAGAAACAATGGTACCTAGTTGGTTTAATTTGGATAAATAGATATGGACTAGAAATAGGTTTAAATTATGCATGATCAATATTCTACATCAATCTTCAAATTATGGTAATTTCACTTTTTTGGCCATAAACACTACCCTCATATCTAGAAAATGTCATCAATATTAGTGTCTAACTATGACATATGTGTCTAGTACAAAATAATGACTAGATCTATATATGACCAACTTTTTATCCTAGGGTTTTTATCTCCTTTTGGTTGGAGTATTCAGATCTAGGATATAGGTTGTCACTATTTGTTGATTGATCAAACCCTATCTCTTCACCCTTAAAATGAGTTTGCTAAAAAATAGGTTAGTGGGATCATGGTGTCAAGCTTCCCTAAGGATCCCTTTGTTAATGGGGGTTTCCTACATAACCAATACTCCAATGAGGGCCTCAAAATTATGTAATTTTCCCCTATGTATGGTAAAGTGTGTGTATAAGGGTGGAATATGTTATATGAAGATGCATACAATGATCTAGATTTTAATTTGACAAATATATCTCATGGGATGATATATAAATTATTTATACCTCTAATATGGTTGATCCTATGATTTATATTAAAGTATGGATGAATAGGGAATAATAGATTGGTTTTACATTTCATTGATTTAGAGTTTTTAGGTTTATTCATTAAATTTGATAGATTAGGGATGAGAAGGATTAGAATTGTATTTACACCAATATTTTTGAAAATATCTCAATGTAGGGTTCAATAATAAAAATAGGATGACCCATAGGTATTGAATCTATTGTTTGGTCTAATATATTGTTTTCCCAAATACATATATTAAGTTAGATGCATTGAGAAAGCTTAGGGAATAATAATAGACTTTCATCCTCTTAGCTTATTATTATTTCTAAGATAATAAAGGGCATGAATTGTAGGTATTAGGATCCATCAAACAACTTACTTGGAATATATCTCTAAGGGATGCATCAATACCACCAAAGATCTAATTCCTTTTCTTTCGTTAATGCAAAACTTCATTACCACTATCCAAACCAATTGCAATAGATTTTTATAATCAATCCCTACTTTGTTTCAATTAATTATTTCTAAATAAAAATGGAAGGATCACTTGGTAACAAAAAAATATAAAAAAGGGGCAAAGATAGAATAGGGTATAAAGAATACTCTCTAGATGAATGGTAACACAGGTTATTTAAAGAACTAAAAATGTGCTTAATTATAGTTATACCATTAGTTTCACAAAGGCTAGGGTTCTAGTCACACATGGAAAGAGTATAAGGATAAGGGTAAATTATTGGTTCATATATACCTTTATGAATACATTCATGTCTAAATATATTTAATCACACACATTCCCTCATAGATTGAAAGTAAAGTAAAAATAATCAAATAAATTAATTAGAATTGAGGAAAGCTCATCCTAATTAATGCATAAACTTTACAAAATATCATATATTATAGTTCATTATAATTATTATATATCCATTAAAGTAGATAGATCATGGAAGACATCCATAGAAACAAGACAAAATAAATATAAAATATAAATAAAGTCCACATTTATAAAATACTACACAATAATATTTATAAAGAAGAGATGAGACCCACCTCCTAGAAACACAAACTCTCATCCTTGGCCATCATGGCATAAAATGGTTTTACTATAATTATATCAAAAAGATTCCCCATCCTAAATTAAATAAAATAGAATTATTAAGGCCCACTAGGAGAGAATCAAGAAGAGATTGAAAGTGGGACACTTCTAAACTTCCTTGGTAAACCCTAATGAGTTGCTAATGATTGATGAGGCCATTTTATCAATTGATATTTTACAAGTTAATAGGTGGCTCCAAAAATAATAATTCCCCTTTAATTAATAGTCTATCATGAGCTTTGAGTGGGGTATTTAATGATACTTTCACCTCTTAGACCTAAATGATGTTTATTGTGGACTTCACTAACAATTAAAGAATATATTTAGATCTAACCTTGTTGGAATTAGATAGTTATCTTCATGATCTCATTAAAGTGTGCCAGGTGGACCTCAAACTCATCCATTTCCATCAAAGTGTCTTTGGGGTGAAAGAACCCTTAGATGTTGACCTTATTGAAATAAGTAAGGATATTCCCCTTAATTTTACATAATGGAAAAAATGGTTGATTGGGTGGTTCTCAAATAGTATCAAATGGATGTCCTCATGGTCCCCACAAAGGTCTAATATAGATTCAAATCCATGAGGGGCATAATTTTCAACTCCAAGAACATCCTTTTATTAATAATTATTTCCAACTTCTTAAATTTCTTATCCATTCAAATAATCCTCTCCTAGTATGCCTAAATCCTTTGGAGGATTTAATTTCTCTTAGAAAGGTATCAAGTCACATCTCCAAGGATGGTGAACAACTATGTGAGGGTTACCTTCACCTTGCCAATTAAACATACAAGAAAAGTGATTTTCAATTGAGACTTCAACACTCTCACTTTCTCTTTCATGTCCTCCATTAGATTTTATATGTAGTAATTTGTGCCTAGAGAACTAATACAATATACTCTTTAGCTCTATCTTTTCCACTTTATATTCTAACACTAGTGAGTGAGAATAGATCTTACTTAGTACTTGATATGACTAGGTCATTTTATTAAGTAAAGGTATGAGTTGATACCTTATTCATGCTCCCAAACTCTCTATTAGATTTAAAATGGATATTTGGGTCCCCTTCATAGACAATATTTGGTTTGTGTTACCCTAAATATTTAATGGAACAAGTCCATATTTTCCCCATTATAGTTCCCAAGGCGGTGAAAGGTGGAACATGATAGGTGGATGTTATTGAAGTGAAAGGTGGAAGAAAGGTTTAAGGAGGTAGGATTGGAGGGGGAAGTGGAAGGAATGATGGAGGAGGGTACATAGGGGAAAAGTGAGGAACTAAAAGTGAATAGGCTTAAAGAAACATATGAAACTACCATTATTTTGGGGTCATAAAGACCCAAGCATCAATTTCACACTAGATCTAGGGTTTTCATGATAAATTAAGAAATAAGATGGTTAAATACAATTCCTTAAGGCCCTAGGGTCATGGTAAGAAGAGTCTAGGAAGTAGTTATAGATGTTGTGTGAGGAAGAAAGGGATACCTGGTATAAATCACCTTTTGCTTCTTCTTTGGCCTCTTGTTTGGATTTATTTATGCTATGGGCACAAAGGT
The DNA here is from genome assembly GCA_037957365.1 of Torreya grandis. Classification (NCBI taxonomy): domain Eukaryota; kingdom Viridiplantae; phylum Streptophyta; class Pinopsida; order Cupressales; family Taxaceae; genus Torreya; species Torreya grandis. Next base: position 1,438,240 of record JARHVA010001920.1, read on the forward strand.
AGAAGCTATCCCAAGTTTATCTTATGGAGGTTGAATGGATAATTTTGGACCTAATGATCTAAAAAGAGTAGTGGGAGACATGAAAATAGGAGTGTTATAAGTAATAATATCCACTGATATTTTTAGGATGCTTGGATAGATCATCACCATAGTGGTAATTGAACATGTTGGGGTTTTTAGGAATGAATGAACACTAGGTATTTGATATTTAATGAGGGTAAATATAACCTATGGTATTTGATAGAGAGTCATGGAAGATGAAAACCATGATAATGAGGTGGAATATGTCCATAATTTGGCTACAAGTTGAATTAGGGGAACTTGGGTAGGATGTCAAACAAGGCCATGGTTGAAAGAGCAAAAGGGAATTGAGAACTTAGAATCACCTAAATAGGGAGAGGCATAATAGGGTTAGGCCATTTTTGGATAGAGAAACTTGGGAGAGATACTAAGGATTTCATGGAAATGCCAAATATTTGGGTATATTCTCCTAATATATCCTTGAATTGGTCCCTAGTTGGGATGAATTTAGAACTATTATCAAAATGTAAAGCATGGGCTACTTGAGGTTGGCTTACCTGATGAGGTGATGTAAGTGTATAATATGTCAAGGTTGATATATTAGTACTTATTAAAAAATTTACCTAGATATCCCCCTCATAGTCACCTAGATCTTAGTATTTGGCTATGTGGGCTCTTGTTGTGGAGGAGTTGGTCTTTCCTCAAGAACTAGTTGAGCCTAAGTTTGAGCCTTGAAGTGGATAACAACCTTAATATTCATAACAATATATGTTTTTAAAGTATGGATTATGTATAAATCATCATTAGGATGGACCTCATTATGTTAAGTGATATTTATCATTTCTTGATTCTTCTACACATATGCCCACATGACACCATTAGGATCCCATTGCCTATTATCTGCCTTATCTAAGTTATATGAGTCCATGTGTCAATATATAAAATTAAATGATCACATGTTATTTTACTAATAAAATTAGATGATCATAAGGAAAAATGGATAGGGATTCTATTTTTTGGCTAGGGTTGTGATCCATCACACAGTGAATGAACTAGTAGGTGATCTCCTACTCTGTTAGGAAGTCCAAGATCTTATAGGGGAACAAAAATGGATTTCCTTGAATGAATTATACTCATATTATGGTGTTATATTATTCATACTGGTAGACACTAATGCACTTAAATAAATATTGGATATCATTTAAAAGCCTCAAGAATTGTTTCTCATTGATGGCTCGATATACAACCATGAATAAGTACTCAAATATGTCCTAAATGTGGATGTTAAAATGTTAGATGTAGAACTTATAGAAAACCACATTCAGTATAGATACCAATGACACCCATTTTAAATAATTTATAACATAATGAATCTAAAGTGGCATAGATGTCATTGGATATATATGACATCATGTATAAATTTCCACCTTCACAAGCTACATTTGCCTATTTGGTGAGGTTGAACGTGATCAAATTTCCCAAGTCTAGGACATCCTCTCCCTTTAAGATGACATTGAGAAGGGTAACCCAGTAAGTGTTGATGTGAATATTATAACACACCTCATATAAATGGTTGAGAAAGAGCATACCCATGTGAACACCTTATTAGAATATATCGATTGTATAAGAATTAGCATATTCCATGTTGAACCATTGATCTAGATCCTTAACCCAATATTTAAGGACATCATACATGTTATTGGTCTAGATCCAAGCATCCATAAACTCTTTATCTTAGGTCAAAATGTAGTTTGGGAACTTATAATATTATTTAAATGTAGGCCTAAAGATGTTTGCATTTATAAATCCAATGTTGGGTGACTATATGCATGTGAATCACACAAGCTAAACTATGCACTTAACTCTATGAGGTTAATTTAAGGCATCCAATGTGAAGGATGGACTATGATTGGGTTGGTTGTTAATCATGATTGGATTCAAAATGGATCATTGGAATGGGTTCTCATGATGGAATAAAAAGACCTTAGCAACATCATGGTGCTTGATAAAAGTGTCAAGTTTTTCTAAAAATAATAGCCATGTTCCTTCAATCTCTGATATCACAAGAAGATAAATCTCTTGGTCAATTATAGAACTAGGGAAGTGGGGGAGATCGGGCTAAATGAATTATGGGAAAAGATCTATTCTATCATGTTGACTATACCTAGTCAATGTCATCTATAAGATGTGAATGATATAAGACGAGGCTAGACCTAAGGAGAAGAAGGAGGTATGAGTGTAAATCTAGGATTAAATAATTTTTTAGTGACAACCTCTATTATAAGTAAGGAGAATGATAGGTAGATCAGAAATTTATTCTTATTTGTTTAAGGTAACCAAGGAGTCAATAATAAGATGAGGAATTAGGGTGGAACAAAAACCCTCATGTCTCAAATCAAAAATTTTATCATATTATATGGAAACTATGGGACTAGGTTATCTAAACTTAGGGAATAAACTATGGTATAAAAGAACTAGTGTCTCAAGAAGATTCATCTGAAATAAGGTAGGCAAAAAGCCAAGATAGAAGTGTATGAGCTTGTTTAGGTAATGGCTTATGGTGTATTCTTGTTGTGATGTTCAAAGAGAGGCTTTGTGTATGGTTATTAAATGAATGGTCAAGTCTTAGATGTGGATTGGATGCTTTCATATGTTATCAATGATTCTAATGAGATCTAATTGATTGCATGTGTTTGACAAGGCTTCTTGGCACCTTTTTTATTGTTATTTTATAGTTGTTTTTGGGTTTATGAAAATAAATGTTTGATTATTGGAATTTAAATGCTTGAAGAAAATAAGTGAAAAAAATTAAGGTAAATGATAACAAAAATGATTTTTTACCTTTTTCAATGATTCACAATGCATGCTAGGGAAAGATAAAGAAACTTACACTATTATACAAAGTGCTAATTTTCCCTAGCTTTATCTACATGAAAATTAGGTGGTGGTATTTTTGTAGTTTTTGTTTTGTTTGAGTGGGATGGATTAAGTATGTAATTTATGTCTTCTAAATATGTAAGCAATGGAAAAGGAAATCTAATCTAAAACATCAATGTGACAATAATTTCTTTTTTTTACTTTATTTGTCTACAAACAAATATTTTCAAATTATTTTCTAAAGAGAAATAAATAATGTGAATTCTAATTTTCTATTTTAAAAAGAGGAAAAAACACTTTTAATCTACCAAAAGAAAAAAATAATCATAGATATTATAGCTATATTTGTGTGCCTAAGGTTGTATAAGTTCTTGTGATGGATTAGTTGGTTCTTTGGAATGCAAGAAAATTATTTTGATCTTGGAAATGAAATACTATGTTGGATGGAAATGTTTTGAGAATTCAATAGAATAAACCTATGAATGGTTTGTGAAATGGTTTGGTAATTTAGATAAAGTAAATCTGTTTTAATACAAGCATAATCAAACAAAATAATATTTTTTTTGGTAATAAAGAAAATGAAAAGAAATAAATCTCTCACCCTATCAAATTTTCTCTTTTTTGAATAATGAAACTAATATAATGAAACAATAACTATTATAATCTAATCTAACAAATAAAAAATACTAAAATCAAAAGACACTCCAACCTAACCTAGGCATAAATCAACCAAAATGTATGTAGTATGTTGATAAAAGAATAATCAATGTGCTAGATCTTTTTATCCTTGTGTGAATTTTAGGAACTCTCTAACTGAAAGATGACCAAGCTATAAAAAAAATGGGGAAGAAGAGGAGACATAACCATAAATGAAGAGTAGTTGAACTGAGGATGACCAATGCTATAGTTTACAAAGACTAAGTTATTGAACCAAAACACTTATACACCTATGGTGATGTATTTGATAAGAAAACTATAGAGGATGGAAATTTAGGAAATTATAGTAGGAATGTGGCTATAAAATCTTCAAAATAAAAACTTCTAATGGTAATTTTTAGATATGAAATGAGGGAAAAAATTTCCTTTTTGTAGAATGAATTGGGAGCCTATATGGGGGAGTTCAACTGAGCCCAATTGGGAGTTGAACTTGAGATGACCTAAACATTATTAAAAATAGATTAGTGAGTGAGATAGGTTTGATTGGGGGTAAACATGGGATGGATTTATCAATAAAGTTGACAAAAAACATACAAAACATGTCAAAGAATGATTTTTAGGAGCTATTTTTGGAAGATAATTACAAGGAGACAAAACTACCACTTTATATAGGGGCAGTTGTGAAACCACTACCCTAGATAATGGAACCACCACCTATATTATAAAACCTCCATAGTAGTTTTGTAATTGGAGGGATAGTTTTATAATGGAGAGGGATGGTTTTATCACCTATAGTAGTAGTTTCATCTTACATGGGAAGTTTTATAAATAAGCTAATAAGAACTACAAAATTCAAAATAAAGGAGACCAAAGGGTTTTAATAGAGGAGCAAGGAAGCATAAAGTGGAAGAAGAGATAGATAGTTCTATGTGGAGAAAAAAATAAGATATCATTACATCATCATAAGAATTATATTGGGAGTGTCACACTATTTAAAACTTGGGTACATACATATTACCCATTTAAAAGGATGCCTTGTCATGATTCTTCAAGGTGTAATCCCAATTAAAGGTGTATAGAAAGGAAACAAAGGGTTATGAATATTTACTTTACTTACCTAAGTGAAGGAATGAATCAACCAAGACTTCATGCAACCTATGAAAAGAGAATTAGATTCAAGTGTGATGTAATGAAAAGTGGAAAATAAACCATGTAATTAGACTATGGACACTAATACATACCGTATATGTGGGGAAGGTCATACTACCTAAATCATCTTGTTGGGGGAGTAAGACTATTGTCAGGTTATCACGTACCTGTAAAGCTATAAAATATGCTATAAAAGATAGAAATGTGTTAAATTATTAGATTTGGAGCATAAATCATAAAATATGACAAATATATGACTTGATGACATAAAATATATTCAAAATGTCAAAAAACACTAAAAATGGAATTTTTTTGAACTAAAACAGCTAGATTGGGGCCTAATGTATTAAAAAACATAGCAAAAACAATTCATTTGTGTCATTTGCTTCTTAGAGATTTTGAACTCTAGACTGCCTATGACCATTTCAAGTGAGAAGATAGTTAATGAGATGAGGATGATGAGAGTATGGTGAATGTACTAGTGGGAAGAGATATCAAGAATGATCAAACATGTCTTATTAACTTTTCATTTTTTCTCCAAATTTGAAATATTGTTCAAAACTTAGTTAAAATCTAGTGAAATTTAGAATTTTTATCTTTAAAATGATTGTCAAGGGGGTAGACTAGGAAAATGTAGAAGTTTTGTTAATTAGGGTGAATTTTGTGGGTTTTTGGGGGTGGGGGGGTTGGGAGGGCATGTGGATGGTAGATGAGATCTATGCTTGGGGACAAGATTATTAGTCTTTATAGACCGATGGTTATGCCACTTCCATGACAATTACATAACCACCATAGTTTCTAGACCAGGTAGTTCTATAAGTTCCACTTAGAGGTATTTATCTAACTACCTATGAAGGTTACTTAGCTGCCTCTAGTGGTTGTGTAATCATATGTAATGATTACATAACCATAACTTATATAAGAGGGTGGTTTGATCCCCTTTGTAAAAAGGTCAAAAAATAGGGAGATGAGACATTTTACAGGGTAGGTTTTGTCCTCAGGCTAACTCAATGTTTCTTCTTCTATTATAGTGGGAGTACATGCATTAGAGCATATATAAATATCATGAGTGGTTCTCATGAGTCTTGGTGTTCTTGATAGTAGATGAGTTGGCCCTTTTATACTTTATTGGGATTCTATGGATAGTACAATCAGGGATAACCCTAGCATATAATAGACTGCTATGCAATATCTTGACCTATTGGGACCCTAATAAGAATATGTTTGGGTTCTCTTAAGACCCTAGGGAGTGGATGATCACTCTTATTGACATCTAATAGATCATAAGCCTTCCTAAACTAGGTCAATTAGTTTTTATCTAGTATGATGACACTAACCATGAGGCCCAAATTTTGGTTACACATTTTGGAGATGTTGATGCACCTAATGTGGGTGCAAAGTGTAGTGTGAGGATTTACAGGGTAGAGAGATTGGTGATACCTAGCCTAAAGAAATCTATTATTAGTATCTTTACCTCCCATATTATGGGAGACAAGGGTAATAATTATAAGAATATTGTACATATTGGTTATTAATCTTAGGTGTAGCATTTTGTCTTATTAAATAAGCTTTCCATTCCCATAAGAATAGGAAGAGTCATTAGGAATGTGAAATGAATAGTATTTCTTAGTCTATTTATTGTAATGTTTTCTCTCATTTTCTTTGAATCATGAAATAGAATTTCATTTGCATTCCATATGAAATCCATCCTATCATTAGTATCATATCTTGGAATTTTAATAGGTTAATTTGAATTATTTAATTCTCTCTCCTTTAATTTATTTATATATCATGTATAGATTTGATCTTACTCAATATCCCATTTTGCTCTATTCTTCTATAGAAAATCTATCTTCAAGGAGGCATTTTAGTCTATAGGTAGGCAATTTGATAATTTCCTATAGTTTTTAACTTATTTTGAACATGTTTCAGATTGTTCCCACATCAAAACCTATGCCTTATTCCCTTAATTGCATGGACAACAACCTTGGTGTTAAATTTTTGGACGACATGGTGCATGGAAGCTAGGAAGATGTTTTACTATTACATATTATTTTGGATACATGGCTACATATTGTTCTATATGTTTCTAGCATCTAAAGTTTTTAGACTTAGGCATTTTGGTTTTCACTTCAAAAGGTGTTTGATTGGAGACTCAATGAATTATAGGTAGTTTACATATATCCTATTTTCCCTAAGTTGTGACATACGTAGATGAATTCTAGCATAAATTTCTGAGTTATGACCTATATGGAGGCATTCTGCATTTGGTGTAAGGCAATATATTGGTATTCTATCTATATTTACCCATATTTGGATGTGATTATTATTGATTATAGGTTGTCACTAAAAAAAAACCTTTTGTTGACTATGTATTACTTGGATGGGTCCACTCGATGTTCCACTTGGTGACTTGGAAAGAAGTTAAACCTTCTTTTTAACTCTAAAAAAAAGACATGGTGTAGGGCATCAAACTTGATCTTGAATATATTTTTCTTTTTAGTTTACTTAGCATGTGGAGCTTGGCATTGAACTATATGAAAGTCTTTTCTTCTAAGAGTGCTTTATTTCCATTTTTTATTATTCCAATAGTAGAATCAAATCTACCACATAAAATAATATAGGAGGAGAAAGGTATATTATTTTATGTTTTTCATTAAAAAAATCAAATTTGCATTTTAAATGTATTTTTCAAATATTGAAAAATTTTAATTTGAAAAGCATTTAATTGATATTTGAGGTAATCTACTCTAAGTGAATTTGGGAAAATAACAACCAAATTATGCAATTCAAGGATAAATAAGGATATATACTCTTTTACCCATTCATTTATGTCAAAAAACATATCAAGAAATCAAGAAAAATTGAGTATACTTATGTATGAGGTTTTCTTTTGAAGTTGGTGTTAATGAGAAAGTCAATCCTTTTTAGTAAATTTACATTATAGAAAAGGGGATCATTTTAGATTAATAAGGAACCAATTGGGGTTAAATAAAAACTCAAAACTTCCAAAAAATCAAAACCATGCATTCCATTAAATCCATTATTGGCACTACCTTGACTAGAAAATACAATTAGTTATAATGGTCTTAGCAAATGGAGAACACACTCATCTTCAATGATCTATGGTTTGATATTTATGATGGCACAAAATAACTAGTTGAACCAATAGGGAATGCAAAGGACACTTAGACATGAAAGTAGAAAAACTAGAAAGCTTTGGCCTTGATGAGGGCATCAATGAATGGAGATGTGTTTTGTCATATACAAGGGTGAAATACACCATGGGAATTATATCAAAAAATAAAGGACCTATATGACTCCCATTTAGAGTTGGAATTCATTCAATTGAAACTATTTGACCTAGAGTTGAAAGATGGTGATGTGAGGAGATTGGATTCAAAGATACAAGCTATCAAACATTATGTTGAAGAAACATGTGTCAAAATTAACATATACATGACCACATTCATAAAATCCATTATTCCCAACTATTTAACCCATTTGAAGTCTCTACAAGCAATCAATCAGTTGAAGACTCTTACATTTAACCAGTTGGTTAAAAATATGGTAGAAAGAAAAAAGAACTTTGGAAGGAAAACTAAAACCACAATAGGTGAAAGTATGTGCTATGTCAAAAAAACTCTTCTAAACCATGAAAAAAGGCCATATCTTCCAAAAATGAAGGAAATAACAAGTACAAGGGAAAAGGTGGCAAAAAATGAAAATCATGGTGGTTAAAATAAAAAATAGAATGATAAACAAAACATCTATTGTGAATGATGTGATAAAAAGGTAGTTGTTGGCCAATTTTGGCCCACATATAGAAAACACCTAGATGGATTAGTTCTGAAAGTCCTATCATGGTTTGATTAAGATGAATAGAGTTCCTTATGAAGTGGATCATCAAAAATGACTTGCACAAGTCTAGAGAGACCAAATCATCATGGCACATCATGTAGAAATGAATAAGTTAAGTTGATTGTGCATTTAATAAGTTCACTTAGGAGGCCTATAATAGCCAAAATATTACATGGACATGAAGTTATTCATGCTTAAATCATTCTCTACAAATTTTGTATCTTGATGAGCTTGATGTCTCAAGATATAACCTTCCAAAATTGAACTTACTGAGTGGGATGTACATATAGATGTTAATTTTAAGACTCATAAAATAATCATTTGAATTCAAATGTTCCAAGAATGAACATGTAGATGACAAGTGTCTAAATTTTGGAAATTTGGATAATATCTAATGGTGAGAAGTAATCTAATGATGTCAGTGGGTCCTAAAGATCTAATAGATCATGTTAAATCATGCATCAAATATCAATGACAATCAAAAGGTCAATAAATCAACAAATCTTTAAGACAAATGCATAATTTCCAAGTTTCATGATTATGGTAACTTCTAGATAAATCAATAGAGTGTGTTCAAGCCATGAAAAATAAAATCAATGGTGTGCATAAGGTTAAAGATTCAATGTTTTTGAGAATGAATGCAAGGATGACATGTGGTATAAGCACATTAAATCATAGAACTAACAATAGGATCCCATATAAGAATGTGGAGCTGAAAAATGTCATAATCTAGAAGGCTCGATTCAAGATCAATGATTGACATTAAAAATCAAAAGATAAAGGACTTTAATGAAAAAAAATGTGACCTAATATTTGGTTAAACATATATTGGAGGATCCATAACATGTACCCTCAGTTTTTTTGTGTTTTCAATGTTGTGTACAATAATTCCTTGGATTTCACAAGTTTTATAGGTAGAATAGGTCTATTTAAACCTAATATGGTTTAGGAAATAAGCTATATAGTCTGTAAGCTATTCAATGACATATTGACTATAGTAAAACCAATAATTAGATTGGTTTTCAATCTATATTAAAGACCTATGTTTAGGTTGTGTTAGGGGTAGGTTTGAAATGTCTCATATTTAGACAAAGATATAGATTCAACAAATTAGTACTTACCATCACTAAAAGTAGACTTAGGCATGGCTCTGTCATGTCTATGGATATGGGGACTTTATATTCATAATGAAAGCAAGTGGAGATGGTGTAGAAGATCAAGGAAAAGGGATTCAGGGATTAGAAGTATAGTGGAGCATTTATTTCTTCTCAAAAGCCTTTTAGTCCTAATTTAATCAAATATGGTTCAAAAATTAATAAGAATGGTAAATCAATTAATGACCTTGGATGGCATGCTCCCCCTCTCTCCCATTTCTCTTATATCTCTTATTATTTCCCATGTTTAATATATTTCACTTTTGATAAGACATTCTCTTTCAATTTTGAAGAGTAGGAGACTCTCTAAGATATTAAAAAATATGCTCATTTGGATTATGCTAAACCCTATCAAGAATTTGTATGAAAGACCTATTAAAGCAATAAAGACTTTTTTTTTTTACCTATCTCTCCCCTTTGAATTGTGTGTAGAAAAGCTTGTGCATGATAGCATTATGAAGGAGAATATTCCATGCTCATTGTCCTTCTTTCTTTCTCATTTCTAGGTGTTTTAAAGTTAGTTACAGGTCTAAGTTAGTGTTATTTTTTTTATTGATGTGAGATTTTAGTGAGTCTTAAAACCCTCTTTGCCTTTATTCATTGCTTCCTGAACCTAGTTTATGAAACACTTATGCAACTACCTAGTTTTATGAGATTGTGTGAACTAGCATTGTCTTATGCTTCCTCAATGTTTACTTCATGCTTATGTGAGTTATCATTTTAAATTTGGTGCATCACTTGGTTAAATTTATTAGGATACCTTTCCCCCTTTCTAACCCTTTTCTCAATGCAAACATTAGTATAGGTGATCCATCAGGAGGAAGTTGGCCTTCTCTGGAGGTCCAACCACACCATAGGTGACCAATAACTTGGGGTTATTACCATAGTGTAGCTCAATTGGAGAGAGCCTGAAGAACCATCTCTAAGAGTGAAAATTGATACTACAAAAAAATTTGGCATGCCCAATGGGACACATTTCAAAGAAGATTGGTCAAATTTTGATGCTATTTTAATCAATTTACAGTAGTTATAGCTTCCAAGCAACAACATCTAGTGACTTCAAAAGAATATTTAATATTCTAGTAGTAGATCAGTGACTACATCTCATGCCAAAGATGACTACAAGGTTAGCTTATAGAGGTATTCCTTTGAATTTTTTGAATTACCTTTAAACTAAGTAAAAAGGTTAAGATTTACTAATACACACCCATATAAAGGTAACTTTATTACTCAATCAATTTCAAGGCCTACCCCTATAAGAAGATCTTTGTTAAACCCTTTTATTGCCATGGAAACCCCTATAGCCTTTCCCTTTGTAGATTTCAATGCTCAAAGTCCATTAGAACTCCCTCAATATGATCCTATTCTAGTAGCAACTGTTAAAAATGTTCCTTATTTTCTTAGAGACCAAGCTATAACCCCTTATAAACACCTCATGGATATAGCTAACTTCGATAACATTCATGACATCAATGAGGAAAATGTGAAAACTAGGTTATTATCCATCTCTTTCAAAGGTAAAGCCTTAGACTTATATAGAAGCTTTGATGTTAATTCCATTGCCACATAGGATTAGTTAGGAGATGTATTATGTAAGATATATGAAAATAAAAGTGACCATTTTTCACTTGTAGAATAATTAACCACAATTAAAAGAGCCCCTCATGAAGTCATACAAGAATTAAATACAAGGTTCCAAAAAACTTAGGACAAAATCCTAGTCTTTGTCAGGCCTACTCCAAATTTTACCTTCACATACTATTTGAAAGCCCTTAATAGTGACATTATACTAATGATCTAGTATATGGGAGGGAACACAATACCAAAAGCATATGAGGTGGAAATTAGGGAAAAAAATTATCTGGGGCAGGATGGAAAGATTACACCTAGACCACCAATGCCTTTGTTCATTGAGATCATACCACCCTCTATTTCTATTCCTCCCCTTGATATCATTCAACCTATACCTAAAATTGCTACTATACCCTCACCTAAGCAAGAAAAGGCTTCCACTAGTCAATCTAGTGATTCTGAAGAACAAAAGAACTTTTAAGATCTTTAGAGCATGTTCTAATATTTGGGAAATGAACTAGTGAATGTTAAGAGGTATCAAGCTTTCGATAGGCCTTACCATGCCTCATATCAACCTCATTAGTAATATTATCAAGAAAATAGACCACCCTATAAAGGAAATTTCCAAGGCTAAGGCCAAGGTCAAAACCAGGGACAAAGGAAGCCTAACTATCCTAGGAAAAACAACTATAATCCAAATATTATAAGCACTTTGGTCCCCATCCAGAATAATATTTCTCAAGAAGCTGAGGGTACCATGACTTATAATCAATATTTTGGGAAATCTATTATTTTAGCCACTGATTTCACTCAAGATTTCAATAATAAATGGTAGTAGGCTACTAATTATGGGTATAATCAAGATATTATGACTCAAAACATAGAGGTACCCATGATGACAAAACTACAAGAGCCTCAACAAGGTAAAATCCCTGATCAAAGACTAAGCTAGTTGGGTGCTACAATGGTTAACTATGAGCAAGAAGAGCGTTCTTACCATTAATCTTTCAATATCAAAGCCAAATGAACTTGCTACTATTTCAAAGGTTCTAATAGCTCCAAGGAATCAAAACTAGGTAAATGTCTTTGTCCTTTAAAACTCACAAACTTAAGGTGTAGTTGTGGCTCCCAAAGCACACAAAAAGGTTAGTGGTTCACCCATCAACATTGTGGAACAAATGAAAAGGTCCAATGTGAGTGTGCCAATGTGGGATATGCTCTCTATGCTTGGTTAGGTAGACATCTTCCAAGAAGGGTTGTCAAGAATCAATGTTTTTGAAAAACCACCAATCAAGGAGAATCTAGTTCTCACCAATGCAACCAAAGGACCAAATGAAAGGTAACCAGGTAAGGTGGTCAAAAATTCCCTCTTATACATTTAATAAATCATTGGTGACTCTCTAGTACACAATTTCTTGGTAGATAGTGGGGATAACACCTTAGTAATGCCAAAGTCTATAGTAGACTAGCTTCGTCTAAAGTATGATCCCCAATCTAAAATAGTGTTACAACTTGATGGTTATTTCACCAAGCCATCTAGTATCATCAAAGACCTTAACTTGACCCTACATGTTTGTCTTAGTGTCTTAGTGTTAAATATGTGTTGATCTTAGATGTGCCTCCTCATTTTTCCCTTTGCCTATCCAGAGAATTCAATGCAAAGATTATAGGTTATATTATAGTAGATTGGTCATACATGAAATTCAAAACAAGATATGGAACCAAGGTTTCCATTAAGGCTGAGGCCATTTTATAATTCCACATAGAGATTTATAGTCTAAATAGCATAAATATCAATTGCACCATCATTGATGAAGATGAATTTATAGATATTCAAGAACTAAACACTTATCCTAAGGAGATAACAAATATGTTATTAGATGAATTATGAAATGATAATCATTTGGTTGATCCCTTGTAAGGATTTTAAGAGAGGGACATGGGTGCCTACTATTTACATCAAGAGAATCAGTATATGTTGTCTCTCAATAGACCTCAAAAAGATCCTAGTGGCTTATGGAAATTATTCTTTTATGGTTCAAAGAGCAAACATGGAGTAGGTGCAAGTGAAATGCTAGTATCCCCTTCCAATGACAAGTATTTCTCTTCTTACATGTTCCAATTTAGTTGATCTTAAAATGCAATAGAATATGAGGGTCTCATCCATGGTCTCCAATGGGCTAGTAAGAGAGGGATCAAGCATTTGAAAGTTTATGGGGATGGTGAGATGATAGTGAACCAGGTTAAAGGCCAAAATATCACCAAGAACCCTTTGATGAAGTCTTACAAACATAGAGTGTGGGACCTAATTATGGATTTTGAGGCTTTTAACATCCAAGCAATGCTAAAGAACCAAAATGGACATGATGATAGATTGGCAACTGTGGGAGCTCAATTTGATATCCCCAATGAGTTAAAAGGGACTAAGGTATAGCCACATGTCAAAGTGGTAGTAAGACTATCAGTTCCAAAAAATGAATCTCATTAGTAGGTCTTTAAGAATGCCAAGCAAATTCCTTATTTCTTGCAGTAGGAAATAGAGTTCTCCTTCATAAACCAAGAAAGTTTCAACATTAGTATGAGGAGAAAATTATTTAGTTGGGATATAATAAGCTTCCTAAAGGGTTTGTCACCCTTGAAGGTCTTTTCCATGAGGGAAATCATATAAGAAAATAAAAGGTAGTGATGTCAATAAGTGAAGAGAACTATGAAAGAGTCATTATCTTCAAGGACAAGCTCTTCAATATTTGGAAGGTAATCACTAAATATGAGAGGCATGATTTCATAGAACTTTGTAAAGAATATGTAGACATATTGTCTTGGAAATATAGTGACATAAGAGGCTTTGAACCTAAGCTAGAAAAACACACTATAGAACTAGAGGCTAATGCTAAGCCTATTAGGCAAATGTAAAGGCCTATAAACCCCAAAATTTAAGAGATTATGAGGAAAGAATTAACAAAATTAATTAAATCCAAGATCATCTTTCCTATTAAGCACTCATCATGGGTAGCAAATTTGATACTTGTGAGGAAGAAGAGTGGGGAAATTAGATTGTGTGTTGACTTCATGGATTTGAATAGGGTCTCTTTGAAATATCACCACCCCTTACCATCCATGGATCAACTCCTTCAAATAGTTTCTACTTTAGAATGCTTCTCACTTTTGGATGGGTATTCATGTTACAACTAAGTGTAGGTAAGAGATGAAGATCAGTATAAGACTACCTTCACCATAAAGTGGAGAACATATGCTTACCAAAAGATGCCTTTTGGATTGTCAAATGATAGGGAAACATTTTAAAGAGTAATGGACATAGCTTTCCAAAGGTTGTTAAATCAAATGGTACTAGTTTACTTGTATGACATCATAGCTTTCTCCAAGAAGGCTAGTGAGCACTTAGACCATATAAGGTTTATGTTGATGATTTAAAATTGTGATTTGTAATAAAAACCAATAATGGGAAGTTTCAAGATGTGGGACTTGCGACTTGAAACAACCTCCAGATTTTAGAGAAGCTGGTTCTTCTTTAAATAAAGTGGATATTGGGAAAAGAGATAAGAATTTTAATCAGAAACACATGCAAGAAATAAAATCTAATCTATGGCAATGCGCCTAAATGCAAGTTGACTTAATCCTAAGCACAATGAGACTATATGTAAGATTCATTTACATTTACGATCAAACAAGTGCATGATCAATGTAAAAGATGGAAACAATAGAAATAGAGGCTCACAGCATAACTACTTTTGCAGTGATATGGAAAATGTCAACAAAGGCATAGGGTTCAATCTTCTTATTTGAATTTTCCAATCACATAAGAGGCACAAAAACATGCACAATTATATAAACTTTTCAACTCAAGAAAAAGAGACAAAAGAAAATGACATTCTTAATCACAACTCTAGAAAGTCTACAGCCTAGACTACTTTTGCAAATGACACAAAAAATATAAACAAAGGCATAGGATTCAATCTTCTCATTAATTCTCTGGTCACATAAGAGGCACAAAAACATGCATAGTTACATAAACCTTCCAACTTAAGAAGATAGAACAAAAGAAAATGATATTACTTAGTGACAACTCTAGAAAGTCTAAACTTGTTACAATAATTATCTCTCAAAAATTATCTCCTCCTCCTCTGATGATCCCTACACCCTTATTTATAGCCTTGGATTCACTCTAGATTGTCTACTTGTTCCCAATCTAATAGCCCAACTGAAATCTAACCAAACTAGAAGTGTCTAATAGAAGATATTTTATAGATTCTAAAATACTTTGTCTTCTAGTAGTTCATTGGCTAAAATAGATTTCAAGATGCTCCCTTATCTTAAACACTAGGTAACACTTAGCCATTTTCTTGAAAACCTTCTTATTACTTTAGGAGATATCAGAGGATGATACTTGGTGTGTTCCACAGCACCTTTCAAAGACACGCGGCACTTTCTACATACTTATACTCTTTTGTGTCTTCACTCAAGAGTGTTTCACCTTTAACACTTGTCACAATCCGCTTCCTCAAAACTTTAATATCTTAAAAGAAAATAAGACTCTCAACATAGAATACTTTTGCAACTTTTAAAAGGAGCATAGGGATAGGTGGCAAACTCTGTTTCTTCATCAAAAGACACGTGGCAATCTCTATTTTACTCATCTGGGGTTATGTGGTGGTCTCTGCTTCTTTTAGCTACCTTTTCAAAAACCTATAGGAGATGACACATGGCAGTCTCTACTTTATTCTATTTATACCATAGAAACAAATAGGTCTCCTTTCATATTTACATAGACAGTGAGACCTAGTGGCTTTCGCTTGCTTAAGAAACAAAACTTGGGACCCACCACAGTCTTTGTTATATCAATGAGGCAAAATGAAGATAATTCAGATCATGACACGTGGTAGCTTCCACTCTCTTTTGCTGGGATACATGGTGTCTTTCATCACTTTTAGAAAAGTGAAAATGAGACTTTCCACTATTACCACTTGGCACTTTTTGCCTGATCTTGATACTTAGATTTTGAAACCTTCCACTGAAAAGAGACAAAATGCGGGTGCCGATATGAAATCATGGATGATGACACTTGGTGTGTTTCACTGAGTCACTATGAGATACATGGCACATTCTGACCAACTCATAGAAAATATGAAAAGTGCCTCAGATGATGACACTTGGCATTTCCACTTGAGAAAGGATACCTCAGAGGATGACACTTGTTAGTTTTTGCTTAACCTCGACACTTAGACAAAAATGAATCGAAAGGAAAATAGAGCCTATGTTTTGTTTCAAAACTCTGCCATTTCAGACCAAAATATGCAAAGACAAAATTTAGCAGTGCACAACTAAAAAAATATAATGAAACTTAGAGTAAATTTTTACTCTAAAATTATTGGTGACCCTAAGGACTTTTGAGCCTACTCAAAAAGAAACCACAACTCCCGTTAGATCAAAACTTCAAAATCATAGTTTCAGCAATGTTGTCTGGTAGGCGGACCACTCATCATCAAATAACCCTTGCTTACTCTACAATTCATTGAAGGCTAAATCAAGGTTAATAATATCCTTGTGTGAAAAATGTTGCAAAATTTGAACCATAGCCTTCAATTTGAATTCAAGCTAGGAAATAAGAACCAAGACAACTTCTACTTCAGGGACTGATGAATCATCTCTTAGATCCTGGAAAACTGTTTGATCATTCTATTTGGCCAATAGCAAAGGTTCAATTTCTTCTACCTTCAGCACAGTGTTGTCATTAGGAAATGGAGAAGGAAAACCTAATTGTATTAGATCTTCAACATGTTGTTTCATTTCATTGATTCCTTCCTTCATGACATCTAAAAGCTCTCTGCAACTGGTGGCTATAGAATTACAACTGAGAACCTCATTTACTCACTTGGCACTGACCATTATATCATTGATTCCTACTATTGACAACATTACATCCATTACATCATAAAGTTTTTGTAGCAACATTTGTGAGTCCATTACTCTCCCAAAGACTATATCTAGAGTGTTTACAACTGAACTCTCCACCTTTTTACATAATTTCTATGCATTTAGCAAGAAGGTGAGAGATGGCCTGAGCTGAATAATCTTTGAAGAGATTCTCTTCCACATAGATTCATATATCTCCTTTACCAAACTTAATACTCTGACATTCCTTGGCCTATTATCCAGCTCCAGTGTTAACTGTGTTGTTCTCTATTACTCTGCTTGAAATTGGGCTTGTATGACCATAGTATTATTTTGTTTACTTAGTATATTTTGTTGTAATTGGGTAACCTCAATAGGTGTTCCTTTCACTTTTCTTATAATGCTGATTTTTCATGCCTAAGGGTTGTCATCGTATCCTTTACCTGTGTGAGCCCTACCTTTAAAGAATCATTTTGGGCCTGAACTACCTGGTGAGTCTGAAGAGAAATAATATTTTACAACTGTTTATTTAGATTCTCTATTTCATTGTCTTTTCTATTAATCTGTGAGGTCAAACTATTATAGTTTGCCTTTTCCTTGGCTAGCTCAACTTCTATCTTCTGTAGCCTCCTTGATATCTTTAAGTAGTCTTCAGTAATTGTAGAAGTGGATTCAGTCATTAGCTCAATTTTGTCCTGTGGCCTGAAGAGGGACATGCCAATGGTCACTGCATTCATCATGTAATCTTCCAGCTGCATTTACTCCATTGGATTTATTAAATTTGGTGACAAATGAGTCACCATCAATTGCTACTAGCTGGGGTTAAATTATGACCGTAGATGGGGTGTAGCCAATGCTTTATTTTCCTTAATCTTATTTTTCTCTCTTTGGGTTTCCCTTGCCTTCCTAGCAGCATCTTCTTGGGTCTGGAAGGTAGAAGGAGAGGCAATGTGCCCACCCGCAAAAGGATGTCCTTGTGGTAGACCATATTGAATAGCCAATTGGTTGCTATGGGTAATCTGAGGGGAAAGTTTCTTGGGAATATAAGGGGAGAAATGAGGTAATGTTAAAGCTTGAGGTGACACAGATGGAATGAAGTGAGAAATGGGAATGGCAAAAGTGGCAGGGGATGTCATCTAGCTAGATGAAATCATCATGCCAATAGGAGAAGAAATAGACTAAGAAGGAGAGGGAAAAATAATACTTACTTAAGGAGCAATTATAGTACCATGTAATTGGTGCTATGAGGTGTTCGTCTCCTCTTTTGAACCAAATTGAAATTGTGCCCTCTTTTGTTTCTTGGGTGTCTCCTCTTTTGGCTACATCCTTTTTCCTTCCACATCTACTTCTTGTGGAGAATTGGGAATATCTATAATTTCTATTGATGGGGAAGCTTGTGGTGGTGTAGGCACCACACTCTTTTGCTTTTCCACGATGCTAAGAGATTAGGGCCAAACTGATACAATTACTATAGTTGCAGCTTGCTCTGAGGCTTGTGACTCTTGGCTTGACCCGACCCTAGCTTCTTGCTCTTCACCCAGTGTCAGCAAATTACTTGTCTCTAAGCTAGATATAGGGGAGAGATGGCACTCATCCCATAGTTCTTCCCATCTTCATCTGTGTCTATGTTCCTGAAAGCATGGGTTATTTGACAAATTTCCTGCCTATATTTCCAATAGGCCTTTATCTTCTTAGTATCCCAATTTTAAATCATGAAGTAGTAGAGTTTGCCACCTATCCCTATGCTCCTTTTAAAAGATGAAAAAGTAGTCTATGCTGAGAGTCTTATTTTCTTTTAAGCTGTTGAAGTTTTGAGGAAGTGGATTGCGACAAGTGTCAAAGGTGAAGCACTCCTGAGCAAAGATGTAAAAAAGTATAAGTATGTGGAAAGTGCCACATGTCATCAAAAGGTGCTATGAAACATGCCAAGTGTCATCCTCTGGTATCTCCTAAAGTAATAAGAAGGTTTTCAAGAAAATGGCTAAGTGTTACCTAGCATTTAAGAGAAGGGAGCATCCTGTAATCTATTTCAGCTAATGAACTACCACAAGACAAAGTGTTTCAGAATCTATAAAATATCTTCTATTAGACACTTTGAGTTCAGTTAGATTTCAGTTGGGCTATTATATTGGGAACAAATAGACAATCTGGAGTGAATCCAAGGCTATAAATAAGGGTGCAGGGATCATCATCAGAGGAGGAGAGAATTTTTGAGAGAGAATTATTGTAACAAGTTTAGACTTTCTAGAGCTGTGACTAAGTAATATCATTTGATTTTGTTCTATCTTCTTAAGTTAGAAGGTTTATGTAACTATGCATGTTTCTATGCCTCTTATGTGACTGGAGAATCAATGGGAAGATTGAATCCTATGCCTTTGTTGATATTTTATGTGTCATTTGCAAAAGTAGTCTAGGCTGTAGACTTTCTAGAGCTGTGTATAGGAATGTCATTTGCTTTTGTCTCATTTTCTTAAGTTGAAAAGTTTATATAACTGTGCATGTTTCTATGCCTCTTATGTGACTATAAAATTCAAATAAAAAGATTAAAGCCTATGCCTTTGTTGACATTTTTTGTATCACTACAAAAGTAGTCTATGCTGTGAGCCTCTGTTTCTATTATTTCCATCTTTTACATTGATCATGCACTTGTTTGCTCTTAAATGTAAATGAATCTTACATATAATCTCACTATGCTCAGGATTAAGGTCAACTTAAACTCAAGCACATTGCCATAGATTAGATTTTCTTTCTTGCATTTGTGTTTCTGATTAAAATTCCTATCTCTTTTCCCTGTATCCACTTGATTTAAAGAAGAACCAGGTTCTCTAAAATCTGGAGGTTGTTTCAAGTCGCAAGTCCCACATCATGAAACTTCCCATTGTTGGTGTTTATTACAAATATTTAAGAGCAAACAAGTGTATGATTAATGTAAAATAATCTTACATATAGTCTCATTATGCTCAGGATTAAGGTCAACTTACATTTAGGTGCATCGCCATAGATTAGATTTTATTTCTTGAATTTGTGTTTTTGATTAAAATTCCTATCTCTTTTCCCAATATCCACTTGATTTAAAGAAGAACCCACTTCTCTAAAATCTAGAGGTTATTTCAAGTCACAAGTCCCACATCTTGAAACTTCCCATTATTGGTGTTTATTACAAAGCATAATTTTAAATCATCAACAATTTTTGGCATGCCTGGTGGGACCAATCTTGAAGTTTCTTTCAAGATCATATGAACTAAAGAGCTATGAGGAGTCATAGCTGTGGACCAGTAACCAGATCACAATTTGTTATGAATCCAAGTATTCTTTTGCCACCTTTGGTAACAAGTCCAAGAAGAAGAGCCAACCAGTTTGTACCAATACCTAGGGAAAATATGGGAGTCCTTATACCCCAAAGAAATTATGCAAGTTGGAACACTGGTAGTCCTTTAATTCTCCCAATACCACCAGACACTTGGGAACCTATCCCTATGCATGCTCTAAAATCTTTGCCCAAATTCAGTGGGCAAGACTCTAAAACACCTAAAGAACATTTGCATGATGTATCAGATGTCTGTGTTATACATGTTGTCACACAACAAAATGTGGCCATAAGATTATTAGCAACTTCTTTTAAAGGGAAAGATTTATAATGGTACAGGTCCCTAACCCCAAATACCATTTCTATATGGGATCAACTCAGAGATCTTTTCTTTGAAAGATTCACAGAGAAGGGTGATAAGTCTTCTTTATTACAGTAATTAATTACCATTCAAAGGGGACCACAAGAAGCCATGACTGACTTCAATTCCAAATTTCAAAAGACTTGGGAAAGAATCCCTATTACAATTAGACCATTACCAGGTATGGCCATAGTGTTTTATCTTAAGGGTTTGAATTCAGATATATTTATTATGATTCAATCACTTGGAGGACACACTTTGCTAGAGGCTTATGAATATGCAGTCAGAGCTGAGAATAATTTAATAGATGCTGGAAAGTTACCTCCAAGGCCTCCCATGCCCATGTTACTAGAAATTTCCTTACCATTACCTCAAGAAGCCCCAAAATATATAGCCCCACCTATGTCTATGTACACCTATCCTCAATCATCTACTAAAGAAATTGTCCCCACTCAGTCATTTGAGCTGGATGATATCAAGAATATCCTAAGGACATTTTCTAATGAGCTGATCAATATAAAAAGACAGTAAAATAATTTTCCTAGGCCTCCTGTGTGTGATATCAAGGCTCAAGGAAATATATTTTCATCTTAGCTAAACCAATATCAAGGTCCTCTAAGACAAACTAACCATCAGCTAGCAAACCAATTGGTTGCAGTCCCCACACCCTCACAGACTATTCCTCCTAATTCAAATAGGGAGATTGTTCTAGGGAAAAATAACTATGTGGATAACACTAATGCCTAGTTTTTCCCTTGTAATAATGCTCATACACCTATAGATTGTCCTATGGGTAATCTACAACAAAAGGTGGCAGAGCAAAGAAGAATGGATGGTCAGTTTGCAAGTTCCAGTGACAATCAAGCCTAACAGTCTTCTGGTATGTAGAATTTAGTCCTAGTGGCTCAGATGCAAGGGATGTCCTTGCAACAAGAGGAAGAAATAGCCCTAGAACATGCTTTGTTCTCATGGGTTGAAGATGAAGAATCAATTTTCTTGAATGAAGCATCTACCTCTAAAAAACTAGTGGTGCAATCTGATTATTACACCAGATTAAAGAACCAAACAGAAGATGGTGGAATAGCCTGAGGTTATGAAGAAAGAGAGAATGGATACGTGATATGGTGTCTTGAAGTCATGGAGAATCATCCATTTCAAGGACAAAGAAACATAGCTATCAGACAAGAAGTGCCTCAGCTAATGTAGAATCAAGGGATTCTTGCACAAATTCAAGAAAAAACAAGATATCCTTATTCTCAAAGAACTCAGACTTTGGGACCAATAAATGTAGTGGATCAATTGAAGAAGACTCCATCACAAGTATCAATATGGGATATATTGGCTATTCTTGAATAAAAGACACTACTACAAGAAACTCTACAAGGTCAAGCAGGTATGTAAAGGTACTGTTATCAAAGAAAGATCTACTAAAAAAGAAAAGCTCAAAGATATAGTTCATCTACAGACAATAGCCCTAGTGAATAATACAAGTAGAGGTAATCAAATCCAAATTGGTTCCCTTCTATTTAACTTTGATAGTGGGTAAGAAACTGCTACATAATGCAATGATTGATTCAAGGGCTAGTACTATAGTAATGCCCAAGTAGATAGCTGATGCTTTAGGAATTAAGTATGAACCACTCACTAAAGGAGTCATACAGCTAGATGGCAAAGTAGTACAAATGATAGGGAGAATTAAACAAACTCTAATTACAATTATATGCTTGTCCTAATATAATTGTAAATTAGGATGTAGTAGTGATAGATATACCTCCTATTTTTGGCTTATGTTTATCAAGAGACTTTATAGCTAAGATAGGAGGATATATGTCCCTTGATTGGTCTCATCTCATCTTAAGAACCAAATATGGTTTGAAGATGAAGATATTATCTGAGCCATTATATAAGGATCATATCACCAATGAACCAACTACAAAGTTAGAGGTAGCCCATGCCAAATATGGTTCAAAGATGAAGATATTATCTGAGCCATTATATAAGGATCATATCACCAATGAACCAACTACAAAGTTAGAGGTAGCCCATGCTATGATAAATAAAGAAGAAAGGGTTTTTGTTGAGGAGCTAGGTGAATGGACTGGATATAATCATGAAGAAGAAAATGATCATTTATTAGCTATGATGCAAAGTGATCCATATGGAAATTATGATTCTATTGGTCTGGGCACTAATGTTATACTTGATGAAGATCATAAAATCCCAAATGTTCTAGAGGAAGAAAAGTCAAAAGATATCTCTTCTATCAATCCTCAGGTCTCTCAACATGAATTCAGCATTCTGAGTGAGAAGTCACAAGCGTGTGCCTTAATCTCTGATGAAGAAGAAATAATTTCTGAATTTCTTCTTACTTTGCAAGATGATGAGGAAGAGCATGGACATTTCCTTGATCATGATTTAAATGATTTATTTGAAATCATTGGATCAGGTTATACTATTTTTTAGGGAAGTTGTGATCCAGTTGCAGAGGAAAAAGATAGCATTGAGAATCAGTTACATATGAAAAATTCTTGCACTCTTTCAAAATTATCCTTTCAAGAGGTTGGTAATTTTGAATTCATTAAAAAAGATGATCCTGAGTTTGAAGCAGAAGGAGTTAAGTCAATAAATGATATATTTCAAAAGGCTTCTATTGGAGGTAGGTTTGACTCAGACTCACCCAAATGTAGGTTAGATACCATGGCATACAAAGAAAGCAAGTCATCAGAGCTATATCGAATTCAATCACTTATATGGCAATATAAGTTGACTTGTTATGAAAGAGACTTTAGGAATTCTTATTTTGATATAGGAGGGAGATAAAGATGCTTGATTAATGTAGTTAGGTAGTTTCCCCTTTCCGTATTGCTTTGTTTTCCCTTTTTTTGTTTTCCTACTTTTCTTTTAAATAAGTGTTCTTTGAACACGTAGTCGACAACTCAAAATTTTCAAAAATTCTCCAATACATTGAATGTCTTCCAAATCTTTAGAAATACCTAAGGTACCTTACACTGCCACTTGCATAACGTGTCTATCTCACTGTTCAATAAAGATTGAGTAGGATTTGCTAATGGTTATCCGAGTTTAATGCCATTTTGAGACTTGATAGGTCAATAAATACCTCTTAGCAAGAGTTAAAGTTTACAAGTTCTCAAACATTCTTATGTCTATCCTAAAATATCCTGCTACTTGCATTTTCTATGCTTAGTAAACTTGCTTTAGTGAAAGTGTCTCTATTTTTCAAAAGTTCATACAAGTTACCACAGAGAAGATATAGAGATGGAGGGGGCACAATCTTCACAACAAGGAGCTGGGATGTATGAATCCCTTGATAAGTTTCTTGCAAGTAAATCATATGATTTAGCTCCTACACAACCATTGTAGACCTATCCAAGGACCAGGAATCTTGAAGTTGGTCCAGCAAGATACCTAGAAAATCAAAGATTATGTAGATGGCATCATTGACCAATTCTTCAGAGAGCTAGAAGCAAAACTCTTAGAGAAGGGGCACATCAAAGGTGTCTATAGAGGGATAGAGTATGGCAATATGAAACATTTTCCATGAGGATATGGACTTCACAACTAGCTCAATTCATTGTCCCAGCTATGCATCCATGCCCCAACCTGGTCGAATTATGTGCAGACTTGTTCCTTGCACCATCATGCACCATTCAACGAGGTCCATTCATGGTGCAAATCACACTGCAAGCTATCAAGGATATGTTAGCCATGTATCATGATAGTGCAACCACATTCCCCACTATTGCTAAAATGCAAAGAATGTGGGTAAACATCAACACTCAGTCAAGGTTCTTGAGATCCAAATTATAAATGGGTGATGATGACACTACAGTGCCCACACTTCCTACACCAAGAGCTCAATTCGCATAGGCTAGCCAAGATGCATTATTTATGATGACTTTCATCTTTGGCATGAAAGATGATATGGCAATGTATGTAGAAAAAGTGGCTATCCTTTTTAGGCTGAAGATCGTTGACAAAACCCAGGAGTATTAGCTCGACTTTTTTGAGCAAATTAATTTTTCAATGGTAGAACAACTGGCCCATTTCAAATCAAAAGGAGTGTTTAGGTATTCTTCCCATTTGTTCCACCTCATGATTTTTCAAAACTATGACCTCTTCACCCAACATATGTATCTTAACATGTATGACCCAGATTTTGATCTCCAAAGGACCATTCCTGTGTCTGCATGGACACATATTTTGTCAAAGACTAGTGACCCATATGAGTTCTAGGCATTATTTGATACCCTTGATTTTGCCACCTTAGCCCTAAGATAGTTATGAATAGATTATTCCCAAGTGTTTCAAATATTCTAGCTAATTTCCAAATTCCTTGTGATTTCTATTTTGGATCCCACCATACCATTATAAGAGTCCATGGTTTTTGTGGGGAACCAATATTGCTACCTAAGATTTTGACTCTTAGGTTAGCATTCCTGGAGGTTACCAGGAAAGTATCCATAGTTGAAAATGAATTTAGATCTGGGAAGAGGAAAATAAATTTGTATAATCTACCATGGATGACAACTAGCATGGTTTTGGAAACCAGAGACATTGAAGTTGTGTTACTTAGAAAGCTAGCCTTTCTGGGTTTCCTTTTAATAGAGGACAAATGGGTTTATGACCCAAATGATTTCATAACTTCCTAGATAAGAACTAACAGAGTCAAAATAAGAATTACACATGAGGGCCACCCTTTTTTAGAAACCAAGAAAAATCTTAGGGAAGACACTCCTGGGTTTTATGTTGAGTTAACAAACTTTCCCCTTCCACAAAATAGACCCTGGGAAACATTCTATGTTAAGTAGAGAAATCAGATTAGAGAGAATTATTGTAAAGATTTTAGAATTTATAGAGCTATGACTAAGTAATATCATTTGCTTTTGTTCTATCTTCTTAAATTAGAAGGTTTATGTAATTGTGCATGTCTATGTGCCTCTTATGTGACTGGAGAATTAATGAGAAGATTTAATCTTATGCCTTTGTTGATATTTTTTGTGTCATTTGCAAAAGTAGTCTAGGCTATAGAATTTCTAGAGCTATGATTAGGAATGTCATTTGCTTTTGTCTCATTTTTCTTGAGTTGAAAATTTTATATAACTGTGCGTGTTTCTGCGCCTCTTATGTGACTGGAAGATTCAAATAAGAAGATTGAACCCTATGCTTTTGTTGACATTTTCTATATCACTATAAAAGTAGTCTATGATGTGAGCCTCTATTTATATTGTTTCCATCTTTTGCATTGATCATGCACTTGTTTTATCTTAAATGTAAATGAATCTTACATATAGTCTCACTGTGCTCAAGATTAAGGTCGAATTACATTCAGGCGCATCGCCATAGTTAGATTTTATTTCTTGCATTGTTGTTTCTATTAAAATTCCTGTCCCTTTTCCTAGTATGTACTTGATTTAAAGAAGAACCAACTTCTCTAAAATCTGGAGGTTGTTTCAAGTCACAAGTCCCACATCTTGAAACTTCCCATTGTTGGTGTTTATTACAAAGCACAATTTTAAATCTATCAATAGTTTATCTTCCAAATATGTAGAGAGTATGGGATATCTTTAAATCCCAAGAAATGTGTGTTTGTTATTCATGAAGGCAAAATTTTGGGTCACATTTTCTTAAAGGGGGGATTATTCATTGACCCTAATAGAATAAGTGTTATTTTAGCACTATCTCTACCCAAACACAAGAAAGGAATCTAGATCTTCTTTGGGAAAATAAAATTTATGAGAAGGCTTATACCTGGTTTTGTAAACCTATTCAAACCCATCACTACCATATTCAATAAGATCCAAGTGTTTGCTTGGTCAAATGAAGGTAGAGAAACATTTGAGGTCATCAAGTAAGACATTCCCTAATCACCCTCACTCATGAATCCTAATTTCTCAAAGGATTTCATATTATACACCTTTGTCGATGTTGAAAACATATTGGCTATGCTGATGTAGAAGAATGGTGAATGACTTGAGTAGCCAATTACATTTTTCAATCAAGGACTAGAGAGATATGAGTTGAGGTAAAATTTTATAGAAAAGTAGGTTCTTTCATCTTTGAGAAGCCTCAAAAAGTTTAGGCCAATGCTTTCCAATAGTAAGGTTCATCTTATAGTGTCTCATATTAGGGAAAGGGACTTTATCCTAAACAAGGATTTGAATGGGAAAAGATTAGGTTGGATTACCAAAGTCATAGAGTATGATGTGGAGATCAAAGTCACCAAATCGATAAGAGGCAAAGGCTTGTGTGAGCATATTATGGATGACCTTTAAGAATACAAAGAAGTTATTTTGGTGACATAATACAACTCACAAATAGATGTATCTCCACTTCATAATAGATGGCTCCAAGATATGACACATTTTTTGATGACAAGAGAATGTTCCCAAGGTTTAGACAAAGCAAAAAGAAGGTATTTCAGGCTTTAGTCCATACCTTATATATTAGTTGATGGTGTTATTTTTATAAGGGACCTAATGGTGTTATTTTTAGAAGGGACATAAATGAGGTAATTCTTAGGTGCATTGATGATAATCAAGTGAAAAATATCATAGATCAGTTTCATGATGGACCTATAGGAGGCCATTTTGCTTTAATAATAATATCAATAAAAATAATGAGGGCTAGTTATTACTGGCCCATCCTTTTCAAGGATACTTATGTATGGATCAATAAATGTCATAAGTGTGCTTTATTTATAGGCAAATAAATATTATCATCTCTTCCACTCAACCCAATTTAGGTGGAGCAACCCTTCATACAATAGGGGTTAGACTTCATAGGGATGATAAATCCACCTTTAAGTGTAGGGCATAAATGGGTGCTCACTAAAATTGACTACTTCACCAGGTGGGTGGAAGAAATTTCCTTGAAAGAAGCTATAAATAGTAGTATTAGACTTCTATGATAACATAGTAACCAAGTTTGGTATCCTAGCTACTATGATTTGAGATAATGCATTAGCATTTGTGGGCATGAAGACAAGTGAATGGGTACGTAAACTGGGTATCTACCTCTATACATATTCTAATTACTACCCCCAAGGTAATGGATTGGTAGAGTCCACAAATAAGAACTTGATAAGGATTATCAAGAGGACCATGGAAGAGAATCAAAGAGTGTGGCATACAAGGCTAAGGATGGCCTTATGGGCTAACATAGTGACTCCCAGAGCTACCATTAGTAATTCTCCATATGTCCTTATATATAGAAGGGAAGCCAAATTTACCATTTCTATTAAATTACTTGCATTATATTTATCTCATTATCTTGAGTTAATGGAGAGTGAGCATATGAATGTGAGGATGATAAATCTCATGGAGCTTTAAAAAACCAAAGAGCTTGTAATAAAGACACAAGAGTCACACCAAGATCAGGTCAAAAAGGCCTTTGATAAGAGAGACATAATAAGTGAATTAAAGGAAGGGGAAGTAATATTTAAATGGAACTCAAATAAGGCTAAGCCAAAAAATCACACCAAATTTGATATCTTGTGGAGTGGTCCTTATTTGATCCATGAATACAAATAACATAATGATTTTTAGCTTGCCTAATTAGATGGAGAGGTATTACCCATCTTAGTCAATGGAATTCATTTAAATCCTTATTATTAGAAGAGTTTTCTATCGTTGTATGATATTGTGACATATTAGAGTAGTTTTTTATGCTTTCCTCTAAGTGCCTTGTGTGCATTTCCTTTTCTTTTATGTGTTTCCCTTTTAATAAGTGTTTTGGTATAGTTTTAGCTTTGTTTATTTGATTTCATTACTTCAATAATAGGTTTTAGAAAGGGTAAAGCTCATATAAATCTCATAGCCATTTTAGTTGAGAATAAATCTTGAGACTCCATTCCCAATGGATTAGTTTAAGACCACTAGTCTGTTACATAGTAGGCATGCAATCTTAGGATTATGCTAGAAATATTGGCCAATTTTGGCCCACATATAGAAAATTTCTTAGATGGGTTAGTTATAGAAGTTCTATCATGTTTCGATCAATATTAATAGAGTTTTTTATGAAGTGGATGATCAAAAAATGACTTGCACAAGTCTAGAGAGACCAGACCCTCATGGCACCAATGAATGGGTTAGCTTGATTATGCATTTAATAAGTTATTAATAATTAATCTTAGAGCTAAAATATTGCATGGAGATGAATTTATTCATGCCTAAATTATGATATAATTTTTTTATATCTTGATAAGCTTGTTATCTCAAGATATAAGCTTCCAAAGTTGAACTTGCAAAGTGGGATGTTCATGTTGACATCAAGTTTAAGCCTCATAAAATAGTCAATTGAATTAAAATATTCCAAGGATGAACACACAACTAAAAAATTTCTAAATCATAGAAGCTTGGATCATATCTAATGGGGACTGACTATTTAACAATGTTAGTGGGTCTTGAAGATCCAATAAAACATGTTAAATCATGCATTGAAGATTGATAGTGAACAAAAGGTCAACAAGATAGTGAATCTTAAAGACAAATTCATAATTTCCAAGTGTAAAATCTATAATAACTATTAGATAAATCAATGGAATGCATTCAATCCATGAAAAAGTAGATCAATGATGTGTGTAAGGTTAAAGAGTCAATGTTCTTGAGAATGAATGTGATGTTGACATATGGTATAAGAGAGTTAAATCATAGAAATGAAAGTAGGATCCCATAGAAGAATTTGAAGCTAACAAATATCATTATTTGGAAGGCCTAGTTCAAGATCAATAGATAATATTAAAACTCAAAAGATAAGGGAATTCAATGGAGATAAAATGCAACCTAAGGTTAAACTAGGGTAGATATTTCAAAGAATGCTATTGAAGCTTAATCGAGACCTCTGTTGGAGGATTCAGAGCATGTAAACTAAGTTTTCTTGTGTTTTCAACATCACATATAATAAGTCCTTAGCTTCCACAAGTTTCAAAGGTAGAATAGGTTTGTTTATGCCTAATATGGTTTAAGAAAGAAGCTATGTGATCTATAAGCTATTCATTGACATATTGACTATAGGAAAACCAATAATTGGGTTGGTTTTCAATCTATAGTAAAGACCTATGTTTAGGTTAGGGTAGGGGTAGGTTTGAAGTGTCTCATCTTTAGATAAAGCTATAGCTTTGACAAATTGGTACTTATTACTTCTAAAATAGACTTAGGCATGGCTATATCAAGTCCATGGATATGAGAAATTTATCCTCATAATGAAAGAAAATGGAGATGGCATGGAAGATCAAATTAAAGGGATTTAAGGATTGGAGAGCATAGTGGAGCATTTATTTCTTCTCAAAATCCTTCTAGTCCTAATTAGATCAAATATGGTTTAGAAATCAAGAAAGATGGTATCTTAATTAATGAACTCGAATGATGTACTCTCCCCTCTCTCCCCTTTCTCCTATATCTCTCATTATTTTCTATTTTTAATATCTCTCTCACTTTTGATAAGAAATTCTTTCTTAATTTTGAAGATTAAGGGACTCTTTGAGATATTAAAAAATATGCTCATCTTGATTAGGTTAACTCTATCAATAATTTGTATGAAATACCTCTTAAAGAAATAAAGACTTTCTTTACCTATCTATCCCCTCTAAATTATGTATAGAAAATCTTGTGCATGATGGAATTGTGAAGGAGAATCTTCCATACCCGTTGTCCTTTCTTACTCTTTTCTAGGTGTTTTCAAGTTATTTATAAGTCTAAGTTAGTGTTATTTTTGTCATTGATGCAAGATCTTCAGTGAGTCTTAGAACTCCTCTTTTCCTTCATTCATTTCTTCTTGAACCTAATTTATGAAACACTTATGTAACTAGCTAGTTTTATGATATTGTGTGATCTTGTATTATCTTATGCTTCCTCAGTGTTTACTTCATGCTTATGTGAGTTGTCATTTTAAATTTGATGCATCAAATGGTTGACATTCTTAGGAGCCATTTCCCCCTTTCTATCCCTTTTATCAATGCAAACATTAGTATAGGTAATCCATCAAGAGGAATTCAACCTTCTCTATAGGTCCAACCCCACCATAGGTAACCCATAACATGGGTTTGCTCCCATAGTGTAGCTCAATTAGAGAGAGCCTAAAGAACCCTCTCTAAGGGTGAAAATTAATTCTACAATAGTAGCCATGAGAGTCATAATTATAGGATTCCATTGGAGAAAATTTAAGGATACCATAAAAATAAAGAGGGAAGTTCAAATAAATAGTCAAAAGAATCCAAATTAGCCCAATTCACTAGTGAATGTGTGTTTTCTAGTACAGATGATAAAGCAAATAACATCTCGATTAGTTATTCATGGTTTGATTCTTGGGTTCTTAATACTATCTCCATTCAACATATGAGTTTTTGAAAATACTTATTTGAGGAGTACAATGTAGAAAGTTATGGCTCAGTATACTTCATAGATAGATCAAGTCTCTAACCATAAGGAAGAGGTACAATTAAACTCAAGTGTCCATGGATTCCAAAATATAAAATTGAGAATGTTCTCTACCTTCCTTAATTTAAATTATTTTTTTTATCCCTATCACTCATAAGGAAACAAGTCCATTACATTCTATTGGATAATGATAATGTCACAATCAAGAGAAAAAGTGACAATGCAGTCATCTTGACTGGATATAAGGAAGGGAAACTACTGAAACTGAAGGGTGACCCATAAAATTTAAGTAATTATGCTCATCTTATGGAATATGAAATGGCTTCAAACATGTTTTGGAATGCTTGATTTGGGAAAACTCACTATAACAACATTCATATATTGCAAAATAATGGTGTTGTTGGCATGCCTACATTCCCCACAAAATTAGATGAGAAGTGTGAAGCCTACATCTTGGCTAAACACAAAAGAGAACCATTTCCAAAGTCACAATAAAAAGTAGACAAAATTTTATAACTTTTTTATTCAAACTTTTATTCTATTACAATCCTCTTTTCTGGTGGTCATAAGTACTTCAAGTTGTTCATTGATCACGATAGCAGGATGACATGGATATACTTTCTAAACAAGAAATTAGAAGCCTTCGATACTTTGAAAATATTTAGAATAATTATATAAAATGAATCACAAAACTACATCGAGAAATTTAGGATAGATAATGGTGGTGAATGCACATAAAATGAGTTTGAATCCTATCTTGAACAAAATAGGATCAAACATCATCTCACAGTTCCTCACACTCCACAATAAAATGGAGTAGTTAAAAGAATGAATAGAACTATGATGAATATGGTTCATGTAATGTTGTATTTTAAAGGGGTAAATATATACTTTTGGGTTGAAATAGATAAAATAGTAGTATACCTTCACAATATATCACCATCAACAACTCTTGAATCAAACACTCTATATAGATGTGGTGTGCTCACCTCCATTTAGTACAACATCTTCATATTTTTAGATCCACTTGTTACACATTAATTAAAAAGGAGAAGAGAAATAAATTAGACCATAAGAGTCAAAAATTAATCCACTTAGGATATTTTTATTCCTCTAAGGCATTCAAGCTATACGATGAGAAAGAGAAGAAATTTATTTTCACAAGAGTTATCTTTTATGATATTGTAAAGGATAAAGAGCATGTTGATCGACAGTTGAGTCAACTAGATAAATATTATAAATTTGATGTATATAAAGAGAGTGATTTTAATGATATATAAAATGAGTGGGGGAAATAAATTTTGGATTCTATTGATTTTATATTATCTCCTATACATGATCTTGGAACTCCTCCTAAAGGAGAGAGTGAAAATTCATTAGATATTAAATAGGTTCCAATAGAATAGAGGGTAGATAGTGAAGGAAATTTAAAGGATGAATTTTAATCACCTAAAACATAGAATAATATGCCTAAGTGGGCTACTCAAACACTAAAATATGTGAGGCCTGATGAAGAAATAGGCACTCAAAGTGCACATGCAACCTCTTCCCAACTAGACAAGTCTATTAATGAAAGTCAAGACATGATTAGAAAAATCACATTGGATGATTCTCAATAGGAACTCAATTTTGTATTGTATTTAGAACCAAAAAATTTAAAACAAGATGAGAACCTTAACTCTTGGATAAAATTAATGAAATATGAGTATAATTCAATGGTGAAAAATTGGACTTGGAATTTGGTTGATCCACTATATGGTTGGAAACAATTAGCTACAAGTAGATCTATCATAAAAAATACAAAGAAGATGTCTCAATTAAAAATCACAAAATAAGGATTATCACAATGGGGTATGTTTAAAAGGAAGGAGTTGAATACAATGAAACCTTTGTACCTATAGTAAAATGGACTACCATTCAGACCATGTTGGCTCTGACAGCTCACAATAGACAAAAAAGTTCACCAAATAGATGTCAAAACTAAATTTATAAATGAAAAACTTGAAAAAATATGTACATGACACAACCTAATGGTTTTTTAGTAAATGGACAAGAGCACAAGGTGTGTAAACTAGAAAAATCACTGTATGATTTGAAACAATCCCCTTAAGCATGGTATGAAAAACTAGTTGAGCACCTCATGAGAATGAACTTCAAATGTTTTGAGTTTTAAGTGTTAGGTTGTGGAGCTAAAAGCTTCACTGATGCAAACATGGAGGAGGTTGTGGAAGGGTTGCGGAGTGTTACTATCGCTGGCATCGGTCAGGCCAACTAACGTCGGTAGTGTGGAGACAGAAGGCAACCGATGTCGATCAGTAGTCAGCCGGCGTTGGCACCCCCCAGGTAGACAGGGACCAATGTCAGTCACCTGTGTGGTTTGATCTGCAAGTATGTTACGGGTAGTTAGTTGATGAACCAAGTGTTTGCATGTTGAGAGCCAATTTTAGACTGAGCTGTGGATCTAATTATTGTAATTAATGTCTAATTATTGTTTGGATGAGATCTATTTAAGAGACTCATTGGTTGTATTGTAAACTTGTGCTAGAGAGTAAGAGAGCAATAATATAAGCTCCTTCTATGTGTGAGGTGAGCAATGGTGTGTTCCTCCTAGTGCCACAATACCAAGTGTGGGTGCTAGATTGGAGAATCAGCAGGGTTCTTCATGTATGTATGATCTTGGTCATCAGGTGAGCATGGCTACTTTAGGAATCTACATGGTAAGTA
Source organism: Torreya grandis (assembly GCA_037957365.1). Lineage (NCBI taxonomy): Eukaryota > Viridiplantae > Streptophyta > Pinopsida > Cupressales > Taxaceae > Torreya > Torreya grandis. Next base: position 1,472,227 of record JARHVA010001920.1, read on the forward strand.
AGATCATTGATTGGCAGGTGTATGTGTGTGCAAGGTCAAGGTTCACAGGTGTGCAGAACTAGATTTATTTGTAGGTGTGCAAGATCAGATAGGACAGCAACACAATAGGGAGCAGAATTAGGTGGGATCTACTTGGAAGTATAGTGTGTACTTGTGGAGTGTGTACTTATGGACTGCGTGGAGCACAGGTGTAAGGTGAACACCAACTCTGTGTTTGAGTTGGGTGTTGGGACCTAAGGGAGAGAGCTTTGAGGGAAGATTTACTATTTATGCCCTAGAGGTGTGGGAGCCCTAGAGGTGTGTAAGGAAGAAGAACTGTGGCAGCCTTCTTTATTGTATTTCCTTCTGAAAGAGTTTTAATACAAGTTGTGTATTGTCTCTCATATCATGTGTTATTTCTGAATTCTAGTTACTTGTTGATTCTAGTTTAATTCCACATTTTAAGTTGCTTGGTAATCAATTGTGTGCTTCCATTATATATCCCAACACGTGGTATCAGAGCTAAGGTTGCAGGGAGCAGGTTTTGTGTTTGGTTACAGGTCACTCTCAAGGGTTTTTGATTGAGTGGGAGTAGAGCAATGGCAGATGAAAGTAAGCTAAGAATGGAGGAGTTAAAAAGCATAGATGGTCACTTACGGTCCTATGGAAAGAAAGAGAAGGTAAAAGAAGATTGTTGGTTGGTAGTAGATCAGCATGAAGGAACTAAAGATGTAGATGTTGTAGGTGTTGTTGCACAGGATGCTTTGGGAGGTTTCTTGGATAAAGTTGAATCTTGGTTAATAGATTATGTTTCCTCTTTCCATGCAGCCCCAGGGAAGGATTGCCAAAGAATTGGCAAAGGGGAAGTGAAGCTAAAATTATAGGTGGTCAACACATGGGTGTTGAAGGAGGTCATGCAGGTCCCAGGTTTGGAGATGTGGCTAATTTTTTTAGAAAATTTGGGTGATGAGAAATGCACAAGAACTCTCACAGTGGATGCACTTGAATTAGCTAGTGGTAAGAAAATAGGTACTCTTTATCTACTTGTTTATATTACTGATTCTTCTTATGTTGCGGAGACATGGCTTTGTAGGCTTGGTCACATGAGCAAGAAGGAGATGCATGTTCTTAAGTGGAAGATAGATATATTTGAAAAGCTTAAGAACTAGAAAGCCTCGGTGTTTATGGAGGAGATGGTGGACAGAGACCAGTGGATGGGGATGGATACTTCTGAGCAAGGCAGTTTGGACATGGGATTGATTCAAAAGAGCTCACAGGTAAAAAAGTCATCACTCACAGGCGAACATAGGTACCAGCATTGGTAGAAAAACTAGCGTCGGCAATAGGTAAGACTGACGTCGGTCAAGAGGATCGACGTCAACAGCAGGAGGACACTGACATCGGTAGGGTTGGTAGTCAGGACAGGCACAGGAACTGATGTCGGTTGGATGCAGACTGTGTGGTGACCAAGGTCAATCACTGTAATGGATTTTGGGTGGATATCAAGCTGTCAAGGAGTCTCAAACGCCCATATGGAGGACTAAAGGTGGTAAGTAAGCCTCAAATTCATTGTTACTCTTCTTTATACTAGTTGCTGATTGCAGAGCAGGAAGGATTCAGGAAATAGTGGGAGCATGGCAGGAATATGTTGCAAAACCAAGTAGAGATTTGGTAGGGTTGCTAGCCGGTATGAAATCACAGAGACGAATGGATACCTTAGTTGAAGAATAGAGAGAACAGACACGTGAGATGGAAGACCAGGTCATATGGTCTGAGGAAGCTGGAAGATAGTGGTACAGGTTTTGATAGGTGGAGGATGAAGCATGGCTTTAGTCAACTCCAGGGTAACTACTGTGGTTTGTCTTACCAAGGGGATGATGGTCATTACATTATCTTGTTACCTGGATGGTATGTTTGCTAATGTACATACATGCTGAGCTAAAGGTAAGATTAGTTCAGTGGTTTGCTATGAAGAATTTGGAGTAGCAAAATTCTTTGGCATTGGGGACATGGGAGATCACAGGAATAAATTTTGTCTCTAGTGGGAGCTGATGTGAATCAGGTGTTGGTGAGGTTCATTACACAGGATGCAGAGCCAGAGCACACTAAGGGTTGGACAGTTCAGTGTCTGAAATCATATGAGGTCTGGTATAGACCTGAGTTTGCCCAAGCAGTGGGTGTTTTAGAGAGTTAGGAGCCAATTTAGAGAAGTGGATTCTTAGGGATGAGAGGGACCAGCAATAGGGATTCATTATTTAGGGTCAGGACTTCACTACATGGGATTGTAGGTTTGGATGTGGCAGGGTACTCAGATGACAGGAGGTGCACCATAGGCTGTGTGGTGGGTTGTCTTCAGGGTTGAGCTTGAAGAGGGATACAAGCCAAGAAATAGATTAGATTACAAGTATAGGTACAGTGCAGCTATTTATCTCCAAGTGGGAGATTGTTAGGTTGTGGAGCTAAAAGCTTCACTGATGTAGACATGGAGGAGGTTGCAGAAGGGTTGTGGAGTGTTACTATCACTGGCATCATGTCAGGCCAACCGACGTCAGTAGTGTGGAGACAGAAGGCAACTGACGTTGGTCAGTAGTTAACATCGGCACCCCCAGGTAGCAATAGGGACCGACCTCGATCAAGCTGTGAATGTTAAGTTAGTTGACGAACCAATGCATGTTGAGAGCCAATTTTAGACTAAGAGCTGTGGATCTAATTATTGTAATTAGATGTCTAATTATTGTTTGGATGAGATCTATTTAAGAGACTCATTGGTTGTATTGTAAAAGAGAGTAAGAGAGCAATAATATAAGCTCCTTCTGTGTGTGAGGTGAGCAATGGTGTGTTCCTCCTAGTGCCACAATACCAAGTGTGGGTGCTTGGAGAATCAACAGGGTTCTTCATGTATGTATGATCTTGGTCATCAGGTGAGTATGGCTACTTTAGGGGATCTACATGGTAAGTAAGATCATTGATTGGCAATGTGTGTGCAATCAAGGTTCACAGGTGTCGAGATTTATTTGTAGGTGTCAAGAAGATAAGATAGCAACACAATAGGGAGCAGAATAGGTGGGATCTACTTGGAAGTATAGTGTGTACTTGTGGAGTGTGTGGAGCACTTATGGAGTGCGTGGAGCACATAAGGTGAACACCAACTCTATGTTTGAACCTAAGGGAGAACTTTGAGGGAAGATTTACTATTTATGCCCTAGAGGTGTAACCCTAGAGGTGTGTAAGGAAGAAGAACTGTGGCAGCCTTCTTTATTGTATTTCCTTCTGAAAGAGTTTTAATACAAGTTGTGTATTGTCTCTCAATCATGTGTTATTTCTGAATTCTAGTTACTTGTTGATTCTAGTTTAATTCCACATTTTAAGTTGCTTGGTAATCAATTGTGTGCTTCTATTATATATCCCAACATTAAGATTAAACTATTTTCATAAAAATAATTGACAAAAACATTATATTTGTGGTGGTGTATGTTAATTATTTTCTCATCACAGGGAATAATGAATGGTACACTTCAAAATTCAAATCATAGTTGATAAAAAGCTTTTAAATGACTGATTTGGGTTATCTTCATGACTATTTGGGTATTGAAGTAATTCATAAACCAAATTATTTATTCATCACTTAGTATAAGTATATTTTTGACACTTTGATCAAGTTTGGAATGGAGTATTATAAGCCTCTTAGCACACCCATGGAATATAATATCAAATTGGCATTTGAAGATTCAATAGATTTGGTTGATGCCACTAAATATAGATAGCTCATTAGAAGTTTGATTTATGTGACTACCACTAGAATAGATATATCATATGAAGTTGATGTCCTCTCAAGATTCATGAAACAACCTAGGGAGATTCATTGGGTAGCAACAAAAAGGGTCCTCAGATATCTCAAAGGCACACAACATTTTGGGTTCAAAAACTCTAGGGTAAGAGATTTCAAACTAGTTGGGTATTTAGATTCTGACTATGTTGGTGATCATGAAGATGGAAAGTCCACCTCAAGTTTTATAATGAATTTAGGAATAAAAATTATTAGTTGGAAATCCAAGTAGAATTAGTACCAATAATTTCTTTAGTATAAGTAAAATATATGGCTACTTTAGAGGCAACTAGAGAGATCTTATGGCTCAGAAGGGTTATTTAAGATTTATAAGAGCAACAAGTTTGATCAACACCTCTCATGGTTGATAACACTTATGCAATCTAGAAGGAAAAATAATCCAATATTTTATGACCAAACTAAGCACATCAATACCAAATTTCATTTGATTTGGCACTATGTGAAAGATGGCAGTCTCAAGTTGTAACATTACCCGACATTATAGAAACCAACATACATCCTAACAAAAGAGCTTGGATGAGAAAAATTTGAAAATTTTATAGGAATGCTTGGTATAAAAAATACCCCTATAGATTAAGGGGGGATGTAATAATATTTTACATATTGGTTATTAATCCTAGGTGTCTAGCTTAGGTATAGCATTTTGTCTTATTTAATAAACTTTTGGTTCCTATATGAATAGAAAGAGTCATTGGGAATGTGAAATGAATAGTATTTTTTATTATATTTATTATAATGTTTGATCTCATTTTAATTCTATATTAAATTTGGTTGGTCATGGATCATTTAACATATTAAGGAGAGAGGGCCCCACTACTCTTAATCTAGGAGTTGTTGGTTCAGACCTACATAGATATTTACCATGTGAACCATATAGGGGACCTCTCAATCAACCACCCTATAGTTTATATGGGATATATTTATGATAATATCATCATTTACTATAAGAGAGTTATAATTTGAGAACCTTGGGATATCAAGGATAATAGATGGATATATTTATTACTTTTTCACATTTTTCCTTAAGCAGTGGAGACTTTAACAGTAGCTAACCTAATTAACCTACCCTAGAAAGACATTATTAGTAAATGGGATAATGAGGGGGAATATATTTTATTATTTTTCAAGGTTAATTGGGTTTAGGATCAACTATTATAGGTTGAGGTGCACCATGTGGATAAGTTTCCCCAGTAGTTTGGTATGCCCACTGTAGGCAATCTTCATGTTCTTGGTGTTATTTACAAGGGCATATAGGAGTCGATAGTAGAAATAATAAGATGATTGGTATGGAACACACTTGTGATAGGGGTTATAATAACTCAAATGTATTGGTCAATAGTGGTGCAAGGACCTCCTCCATAACCCATTATGGGAGGATGAACCCAAGGGGTAGTATAGAAATAATAGATGAACCCCCCACCACCACCACTTTTACAAGACCCTACTTAGCATGACCCTACATAATGGTAAAAAATAGGAGATGGATATGGTGAGGATATAATATATTTTGAGTTAGAGGAGGATTTATATATAGATAAGGAGGATGATTTTGACCCTGAGTGGTACGATAGAGACTGAGGTAAAATATTGATTTATGCATGTATGATTAGAACATGTACTTTGATTCCTTTATTTGCTTAGTTGATTTTATGCATGTTTAATTGTTATATTAGTTGGATATGATGTCAAAATTTTCAATTTGTGATCATAAATTCTATGTGTGGTTAGAAGTAGATGATTAGGGATACCTTGATCAATATTTTTAAGTTAAGCACTGGTCTATCTCCAGACTAGCTTTTGGCCAATCCTAGTCTCCCCATAGGGATTGGTTGTCATATATATGTCCTCAACCTATCATAACATGATTATAAAATGGTGATAATGACATATGTGGAGAAAAACACTCTAGTGGCTAGAGAGAATAGGGTATAGGCCTTGGTAGATGCTATGGTGGGTGGGGGAGGTGGCAGTGCTTCTAGCCATAAGACATGGAAAATGGCTTTAGAGGGAGGTGCCAATAAGGGTCATCATATTGTAATTTAGATTAAATAGGGTGAATTATCTTCTCAGGGAAGTATATATTAGGAGGCATCACCAAAGTGAGAGTCCTTGACATTCTTTTGTAGCAGGACCCTCTCATAGGAGGATGATAGGCTCCTGAGATATGCTTTAGGTTTTTTTACTATTCCATTGTATATGTTGATTATTTTTGAGATGCCATGAGGAAAATAAATCCTAAATATAGGGTATTATATGTAGATAGTCCTTTTTTATAAAATCTAAAATTATTATCATAAACACACACACACATAGAGAGAGAGATAGATGTTTTGGCCTACCTCTTGGTGAATTTTTATCCATGTGATGTGAATTTAATTTTCATGTATTTTTTTTAGTTCATGCACCCTATATGTCTAGGCATGTGATGATGTATATGTATTTATTTTCTTTTGATATGCTACTATATAAAATGCTTATGTATATGTGGGAAAAAATGTATGAAAATGATGTAATGTGATGGATAGATATATGTAATTGTAACTACACTAAAATTTATTTTACAGGTGATTAACTAATTTTTTTTTTCATAGCATATTAATTTTAATTTGTAGCAAGGAGTGAAAGGGTAAATAGGATAAATGTGAGGTGACAAGAAATGGAGACTATAAATCAAAATTTCTTAAGAAAACAGAAGATGACCTAATCCTTACAAGTAAAGGGGAAAACACTTCTTATCAGACTTATAAAACACTAACTTTATTGATTTCATCTAGATATAAATACCTTTGAGAGAACCTATGAATGGGAAAAGGTTACCCTATTTAAACATAAACATTTAGGCAAATTTTTTGAATAAATTGCTCTAGACACTTTTTGATTTGACATTGATTTTACATTTGACTTCTATTTCTCTTTGTGACCACCTAAACCTAGTATTATGTGACTAAGAATACGCATGGGATCCTCACCAAATTCTATATTTGGGTGAGTAAGGGCATCTCTCCCCATTGCTAACATCAGAAAACCAATAAGATGTGAGGGATTAACACCAAAGGTTAGTAAAGGGTGAGAGATGTGGGATTTGACCTTTGTATTTACATAAGTATTTTTATTTTCATAAGAGTGTCTAATTTTCTAATTTTAAGTCCTTTACCCCCAAATCTTGGACCCATGTAACTAGTAGGATCCTAGGGCTCATCACCAAGGACCAAGATAGGTGATTAAATTTACCTATTTTAAATCATGCTAATGCTATATTTTTAGAAGGCACTATAAGGGAAGACTCTATCATGGACATGCCTCTAGACTAAACTGTAGGCTAACATTTTTCTAAGTTGAACAAGAATATGTGGGGAAAGGAGGTTTAATCTACTCATAAGGTAAATTTAGAATTATTTCTATGGGGATGATAGGGTAATGTGAGAGTGGGATGATATGATATGCTACATTTTTAAAGTTTTTATACCATGTGAACTAACAACCAAATAATTAATGAAAAACACATATGATATCCATGTGAATATGTAACCTATGAAAAGAAATACAAATGAAAATAATTTGATAATTTAAATGTTAGATATATAATTATTTTGGGTGCAAAGAGTTCACAAAATCATTAAATTGATTATTTTCTAGAGTGCATAACTGATAGGATCCATTTTTGAAATCTTATATCACTATGTAGGGACCTAAACAATTAGGTATAAAATTATAAATTTCTCATTTATTTTTGTCAATTTAAGTGTTGATCCTAAGGACAAGGTCTCCTACACAGATAGGGAACTCATGAATTTTTTTGTTGTATTATTTGTCCATACGATCATCATCAGTAATGTGATTATTTGAGGTGGCAATATGATGTTATTATAAGATCTATAATTAGGCCATTCAAGCCTCTCTATATTATTATTGATCAAGAAAGCCTATGAGGGAAACATAAAGGCTAGATATTTATACTTCTAAGGGTAGGATGGATTCTAATATGAATATGAGTGAATATGGGGTTTCCATATGGGTGTATTAATAGTTGCTTTATAAGCCCACAGTGATGGATAGAGTTATAGATTCCAATATTGTTTGGAATATCTAACAATATTAAATAAAATTAATATTAGTCATTTGTTAGTAGCTTCATCTTGATCATTGGTTTGTGGATAGTATAGGGAGGCTAAATGGTGTGATATAACAAAATTATTGAATATCTCATGAACTTTAAAATTATTGAAAAGGGACCTATTTTTAGTAATGATTACTTGTGGTACCCCATATTAGTAGATTATTTTATTCAAGAAAGACTTTATGATGATTGATCTAGTGATAGTTGTTAATGGCATTGATTTTGCCACTTGGCAAAATATTCACTTGTGATAATAAATTGATGACCATCTAAAGAAGCACATGAGATATTACCTACTAAATATAATACCCAAGTGGAAAAGATACATGGGGTGATTATGGGATGTAATACACTAGTGGGAACATGTATCTCATGAGAAAAACATTAAAATTTCTTACATTTACATACATATTCAAAAACATAATGGTCTAGAGCAAGCTAGAAGTATCCCATACTATGGATGTTTTGAGAAGTCATGTGGATACCAAAGTGTCCACCACAAATGCCATTGTGCCAATGAAAAAATGACTCTTTCTAAATCTTCTTGGTCAACACATCAGATCAACATGAAATCAAAGGCCTTATGATAAAGGATGATTTTTTAAATAACATACTTGGATGCAATGATGTGAAGACATATATTCTATTTTGAGTTATAACCTTCAGGGTAAGAGTGGTTAATCATTTAATTGATGATGTATACTTACAAACATGAGGAGATGATAGCAAGATTTTTTTCATAGCATATTATCTCATTAGGGAAGTCAGTATCAATGAGGTCATTAACTTCTAAGAGAAAATCAGCTAAATAATTAGAAATGATCCATCCCTCAAGACATTTTTAGTTAACATACATCAAATAAAAATCACTTACGAGTGTGATAAATAACCCAAACTTACTAGAAAGAGTTGATTGAGTTAGGATATCTCATGAAAACTCATCTCTTTATTGAGCATATAGTGTCTTAGTCATTTAGTTATAAAAAATATTGTTAAGCATTAATTTTTATCTAGGGTATATCACATCTCATAATAGAAGAGGGTTTGGATAATGAAATAAAAGATGCATTCTTTGTTGATGTTGTCTTCCTAAGATAACGTGCAGGTAAAGGACACACTAATTACTCTAATATAAATTATTAGGGGATTATCTGATGTAAGATCCATTAGCATAGGGGATATATAAGAAATCATTTTAATTCCTCAAATTCCTCATGATAATCATTTATCTAAGTTATGACACTTTTATTTTTGAGTAGGTTTTTGATGGGATGAATGGCATAGGCAAGATCAAGAATGAATTATCAAATGGATCCCAACATACCTATAAATGTTTCAATGCCCGATTCATCTGTGGGAGGGATAATTTATAATATTAATCATATTTTAATAGGTTAAATATTAATCCTATGATAGGATATGATGTACTCTAGGATATTTCCATTTGTGGCTCCAAACACACATTTATATAGGTTGATAGTGACACCATATAAAATAAAATGTGTTAAGATGGTGTGTAACACCTATAAATGGTCTTCAAGTTGTCTTTCATTTATTATAAGTTCATCTACATAGGCCTACACTCTCTTGTGAATGAGATCATGAAATATGTGGGTCATGGCCATTTGATATATTACCCTTGCATTTTTTAGACCAAAGGGAATCATGATATAACAAAAGGTACCCCAAAGTATAATAAATTAATTCTTACTTTGGACCTCATAAGAAATTTAGTTTTGGTTGTACCCTAAAAAATTGTTCATGAGTGATAATAATGCATACCCCATGATAACATCAAAAATGACATTGATAGATGGGAGAGGGAAGTCATCCTTTAGACATGCATTTTCAGTGTCCTATAAGTATTATAGATTATGATCTTACCATTCTTATTAAGTATGGGGATAATATTAGACATCCATTTATATTAATCTACTAGATTAATAAATGTCACATTTAAAATTTTGATGACTCCTTATTTTACCATCAATACGACCTTAGGTTTGATGTGATTGAGCTTTAGATTGATAAGTTTTACATTAGGAATTATAACTAAGTTGTGGATGAATAAATTAGGGTTAATTACTACCATTTTAGTGTAGAAGAAAGCACAAAATTATGGGATTCTCCTATAGCCTATATCCTTCCACCTCCTACTTAGAAAGTGAAGAACCTAACTTGAGAAGTATGGGATTCTCTTATGTCCTAATGTTAATGTCAATTACTTATTCAATGAGGGAGGTGTTTCCATCTTCCAACACATTAGGGGATTGGAAAAGATTGGGATATTCACCCTCTATATTGAATACATTATGATCATCATTAGAGGATAGGTAATCCTCAAAGTGATAGTAAGAATCATAATATTCAGTTCTAAGGGCCAAGGTGGGATAGTGGGTAAGTGAGAAGACATTTTTATTATGGAATGTTGGGAGGTCATCATAGGTTCATAATAAATCAAGAATGGCCTCATAATTATTATCCAGATCAAGGATAGGGGGGTCATTATCCCTTCCAGTATGGGTGATGATTTGTTCACTAAGAGTCTTGCCCACAAGACGCTCCATCCAAACAAAGACTAAGAAATAAAATTTTGGTATTGTTGGATGGGGGTAAAAGTGAAAAGATGAGTCAACCATGGAGCAGGAAAGGTTTTTTTACATAGATATTGATTATAGGGAAATTCCTTAGTGACCTCACACATAATAGCCTTGCAGAACTAAAGGTATTCAACCTTGGTCTAATAGACTTTAGAAACTTGGTTTGCAATTAACTATGAATCACCATGGATCTTTAATTTTTAAATGACTAGTCAATTTTCAAAGAACATTACAAGTAATAGGGTCTTGTACTTATAATTATTATTTGTTCACTCAAATTATAGCTTGAATCCAAAAAGTGTTATCATCAATTCTTAGGTTCACTAGAACATGCTAATTACAGGTATAATCCTGCAATCTAAGAAATAACTTATTAGAATTTATTGATAAATATAAGTTTTCAACATCTAGATTAAGATAATAAATAATTTAATAATGAAAATTTACTTTCACATCAATCACATATAGTAATTAATAATAAAACTTTGAACAAAATGATTATACATGAAATATAGTCTTGTACATAGAATTCCCTAAAATGTAGGATAAACACAAAGAAATCATAGTAGATATTCTATTGACTCTCCACCATAATTATTCATAACAATTGGAAAAATTATCATATACATGCATATATTCTGAGTATAATCTATTATAATCCTTTTAAAAAGATACAGGGACTAGTGTATACACTAAAAAAATTATGCAGAAGTAAAACCCATTCTATTACATTCTGAAGAAATATATAGCCTAAATTTTGTTATTGTTCTAACCTCTAAATCCATATTTAGTGGACAGATGTGTCAAATAATATTCTATTTATTTGTAATGGCCTTTATACCAAAATATAATAACCATAGAACAACACATGAATAAATTATACAATATAAATAAATCATGATTCTATCTACATGGTAAATACATTTGATGAGGTGGTTTGGTTCTCACATTCAACCACTAATAGTTTCTTAGATCTAACATTTTATCTAATCTTGTGACAATGTTCCAGATGTCATAGAGGCACAAAAAATAATTTAAAGCCATAGGAATCATAGATCACTTAAGGTGTCATTTATGAACTTTCACCCTATAATGCACTACTTATCTAGCCTCATAGGTTTTCAACCAACTTGTCTCTATGATATAATGTGATCTGATCTATAACAAAATTGAGTAGAAATTTTTTAGAACTTTCCCACTTGTGGTGAAACTATCTAGCTAGAAAAGTCATATATTATACTGTAGAGATGGAAGGTATCTAAAACATTAGTTTTATACCTTGTGATCAACTTATTACGATAGTATTCTATTATTTGAGCTTTTGTTGTAGTTGATTAGGTGGAATAAACTAAGGTACATTAACCAAGGGTTTGAGATAACTATCCAAATTGGCTAAATCAATCTTATACGACTATCAGGAAAGAAAAAAATATTTCATGTTGTGTAATAATTCATGTAGAGGAGCTTGATAAAATATAAGTTTCCAATGTTTCTATCCTTGTGGTTGGAAAAGTAGCATGAAAAATATCCATCTTGGTGGTGATATCTATATGGAGATGTGTAAGTTTATAAATATGATGTGATGTTGAATCCCCTAAAAAAGTGTTCCATAGCATCTAGTTATACCAAATTTATAAATGTTCCATGAAAAAATCCCAAGCCTGAAGGGAGTCCTACAAAGATTTGTCCATTCCTACAGAAGTGGAAGATTGGTCATATAGGGTGGCATTCAAACTAGTAGTAGTAGTGAAGTTAGGTTGTGCACCACTCTAGACTATGTCCAAATGATACTTCCAATCTAAAATTTTATGATATAACTATGTGGCTTCACCAAACACAACTTCAATATCTAGTTGGTATATAGCAAGAAGTTCATAAAGAACTATAGTTTTAGATTTAATAGCTTGACCCTACTTTGTGAGATTGGACAATTATTGGAGGGTCTATCAATCTTTGGTGAGTTAAAAAAATAGAAAAGGAAGTTTTTGAGAATTAGAGAGAAGGTTAGTGATGGGTATGAATCCTCAATGAGAACATTGACATTACTTATCTTTTGTCGCAGGTTAGTGTTATCTTGTCCTAGTTGGGTGACCATCTTCTCTAATGAGACCATTATTTGTGTAATAGATTCTTGAAATCTAGATAACCCTTAAACCTATTTGGATAAATTGAGTTATAAGACATCTAAATATTCCTTGATTGTAAGCAAATACATACCTAATTTAGTCATC